>SJYX01016533.1:53912-109204 GCA_006410675.1 Oreotragus oreotragus | reverse complement strand
GAGAAGGGGACGACCGAGGATGAGATGGCTGGATGGTATCACGGACTCGATGGACATGAGTCTGAGTGAACTCCGGGAGATGGTGATGAACAGGGAGGCCTGGCGTGCTGTGATTCATGGGGTCGCAGAGTCGGACACGACTGAGCGACTGAACTGAACTGAAAAGTTAATGCCATACCAGCTACAGCAAGGGGTTGTCAGGAACTGCCCAAGACCTCTGGCTGACATGTATTTGGACTGGTTAGTGCCTTGCTGCTGCTGCTGCTAAGTCGCTTCAGTCGTGTCCGACTCTGTGCGACCCCATAGATGGCAGCCAACCAGGCTCTGTCGTCCCTGGGATTCTCCAGGCAAGAACACTGGAGTTGGTTGCCATTTCCTTCTCCAATGCATGAAAGTGAAAAGTGAAAGTGAAGTCGCTCAGTCGTGCCCGACTCTTCATGACCCCATGGACCGCAGCCCACCAGGCTCCTCCATCCATGGGATTTTCCAGGCAAGAGTACTGGAGTGGGGTGCCATCACCTTCTCCGCTTAGTGCCTTATGTATGCTCAAAAATATAAGCATCCCTACTTTCCTCTAATCCCTGCAAACTAATGGTTAACTGCATATGCTAGGCCGAACCAAGTTCTAAATTCCCTCAAAAAACACTGGGGAAGCCTGCATACATTTCAAGCTAAAACTTAGAATCATATTCTGGAGACGTACAACAAAATGAAGGAATAAATGAACATATGAATAAATTATTTAATGAACAATATGAAAGAATTCTATCTGGGGGGAAATCACATTTTCTCTGAAATACTGATACCCAAAAGGACAACCAAAAGCAAGACAGATATCCTGATTGTGTTGATAAAAGCTTGAGACATTTTTGTCTGTGAAGGACAGTGTCAGGGTCTATATAATTGCTTCAGAGCTCTGCCAACGAGCACCTCAGCAATCTCCTACAATGTACCCACAGCAAGAATGAATGCCAAAGGTTCAGACAGAGTAGTCCTGGTGGATTGACTCGTATGCAGGCCCCAGCCCAGCTGCCAGCTTGATGCCCCCACTCTATCGATCATAAGGGGAAGCCTGGGTTTTATAGGCTTGTATTTGACCTTATAAAGTTATAGAAAGATGAGCACGCTCATGCCAAGTCTGAAATGTTTTCCCTTTTAGTCACAAGGCAATGCCCCAAAAGATTTTTATACCAGCAGCTAAAGATATAAGCAAAGGAGAAAAACGTTTTATGGAGACTGCTGAGGCTTCTTGAAAATCTAGTTACTTTGGACATATTCCTGTGGTCCAGTATAGCGTTAGGTGTACAAGTAGTTCTAACTCAATTTATTTGGCCACTAACGTTCATATGCTATATCATGTTGCTGAAAATTGCATTTGTGAGGTTTCTCCAAATAAGTTGTGAGCTTCTTAAGAGCTAAAAATATGTCTTCCGTCTTTATAGCCAGTGCAACTAACATTGGTGTCTGCCATATGGAAATTGTTCACCTAAAGCCGTGGAATTAAATGGAATGAAATGGGATCAAATGCAAATGAAAAAGAAGAAAAGGAAAGAAATTATATTTAGGAAATTAATTACATTTGGCAAATTACAATTATTTTTTTGCTTCTTTTCTTGATTGTCTAAATGGGGTATTATCTATAATCTCTTATTTCACGGAAAAAGCTTAAAATTATAAGATGTCTTTTGAAAAATGATATCTTGAATCTTTAAATGAAAGATATGGGGAGGCAAAATGATCCCTCTCCCAAAGATGTCCATGCCCTAATCCCTGGAATTTGTGAATAAATTACATAGCAAAGGGGCTTTACAATTGTGATTAAGGTTACAGAGAGATCATACTAAATTATCTCCATTGGCTGAATCTAATCACATGAGTCCTTAAAAGCAAAGAACTTTATTTGACTGAAGTTTGAAGGAGATCAGCCCTGGGATTTCTTTGGAAGGAATGATGCTAAAGCTGAAACGCCAGTACTTTTGCCACCACATGCAAAGAGTTGACTCATTGGAAAAGACTTTGATGCTGGGAGGGATTGGGGGCAGGAGGAGAAGGGGACGACAGAGGATGAGATGGCTGGATGGCATGACCGACTCGGTGGACGTGAGTTTGCGTGAACTCCGGGAGCTGGTGATGGACAGAGAGGCCTGGTGTGCTGCGATTCATGGGGTCGCAAAGAATCGGACACGACTGAGCGACTGAACTGAACTGAACTGAACTCAGAGAGATTAGTGATAGTACTAATGCATCAAGTCGAGGTGGAAAGAAGTTTCTTGCTGTACTGAAAGAAATCTCGGACAGGGATCCATTGTCTCAACTGTGTGAGAATGAAATGGATCTTATCTGGACTTTGCGAGAAGACTGCAGAGAGAATTTCCCACACGCATTGCCGAAATTGCTGCTGTCGATCAAGTGGAATAAACTTGAGCTTCAAGCACTGCTTCAGATTTGGCCTAAACTGCCCCCCTCCACCACCCCCACCCCGGGAGGCCCTTGAGCTTCTAGGTTTCAACTATCCAGATCAGTATGTGCGAGAATATGCTCTGGGCTGCCTGCAACAGATGAGTGATGAAGAACTCTCTCAATATCTTTTACAGTTGGTGCAAGTTTTAAAATATGACCCTTTTCTTGATTGTGCCTTGTCTAGATTCTGACTGCAGAGAGAATTTCCCACACGCATTGCCGAAATTGCTGCTGTCGATCAAGTGGAATAAACTTGAGCTTCAAGCACTGCTTCAGATTTGGCCTAAACTGCCCCCCTCCACCACCCCCACCCCGGGAGGCCCTTGAGCTTCTAGGTTTCAACTATCCAGATCAGTATGTGCGAGAATATGCTCTGGGCTGCCTGCAACAGATGAGTGATGAAGAACTCTCTCAATATCTTTTACAGTTGGTGCAAGTTTTAAAATATGACCCTTTTCTTGATTGTGCCTTGTCTAGATTCCTACCTGAAAGAGCACTTGCTAATTGGAGGATGGGGCAGTTTTTATTTTGGCACGTCGGATCTGAAGTACACATTCCTGCTGTTTCAGTAGAATTTGGTCTTATCCTTGAAGCGTACTGCTGGGGAAGCGTAGGTCACATGAAAGCGCTTTCTAAGCAGGTATCAGCTTGCTTTAATCTTCATGTTCACTTTGCCACATGATATTTGATAAATTGTGTCATATGCTATTTCTCCCATCACATTGTTTCATAAGAGATTTCCATAACTAAATTCAGTTAATACATTTTTTAATAAAAAATGTAAGCTTAGAAATGAAGTTCGGCAAATTTGGCAGAATATTATTGAATGCTATTTGAAAAATTAAGATTCCTCATATTATTAGTACCATGACTTAAATTTTAGTAGCAAATACCTATTTAGACATGCTTAACAATGACTGAGTGGCTTCACTTTCACTTTTCACTTTCATGCATTGGAGAAGGAAATGGCAACCCACTCCAGTGTTCTTGCCTGGAGAATCCCAGGGACGAGGGAGCCTGGTGGGCTGCCGTCTATGGGGTCTCACAGAGTAGGACATGACTGAGGTGACCCAGCAGCAGAGAGATTCCAAGTGTTAGTAGGACTCATCCCATCACTGTCAGAGGAGGCCACATGAAAGGTATAGTGAAGAAATGTGGGCAGCCTCTAGGAGCAAAAACCAGCCCCTGTCTGACAGCTGTAAAGAAACAGGAACCTCATTCTTACAAAGAACTAAATTAAGTCAATGACGTGAATGAACTTGAAAGTGGTTTCTTCCACAGAGCCTTTAGTAAGGCAAATCACCCCTTTCACCATGTCAGCTGCTATCCTCCTAGTCAAGATCATAAAGCTCTCTCACATGGATTATGCCAACAGACCCCTCATGGGTTTCTTTACTTCTGTCCTTGAAACTCTATTCTCTATAGTCTATTCTTAACATAGCAACTGAAACAATCTTTTAAGGACTTAAATAAAGTTGAATTATTTCTCTGGTTAAAGTCTTGCAGTGGCTCCCCATTTCACTCAGAGAAAAAGCCAAAAGCTTTAAACTGCTCAGAGGAATCATCATGAGCAACCCTCTCCATCTCGTCACCTGTGACCCTCCCTCTGGCTCATTTTGCTCAAGCCATATCGGTCCCCTTGATTTTTTCCTTAAGCCATATCAGTCCCCTACTTTTGCTTGAATATTGAACTTGCTCTCACCTTAGCATTGGCTGCTGGTACACAGTGGGCATGGGATAAATGTTGAGTGAATGAAATATATGTTTAGAGTTAACTCATTTTCTTTACTGATGAATTTCTAGGACCTTTAATACACAGATTTGAGACCTTCCAGTCAAATATAGTGTGCAGTGATTTCCATACTTATTTTAACACAGAACTCATTTGTTACATAATACCTATAAACATCTCATAATACTTGGTCTTCCCTGGTGGCTCAGTAGGTAAAGTGTCTGCCTTTACCTCCTCATGGGAGACCTGGGTTCAGTCCCTGGGTCAGGAAAATCCCCTGGAGAAGGAAATGGCAACCCACTACAGTGTTCTTGCCGGGAGAATACCATGGACAGAGGAGCTTGGTGGGCTACAGTCCATGGGATCACAAAGAGTCTGATACGACTGAGTGACTTTTTCACTTTCATAATACTTACATTTCACAGATTAAAAAGAAAAGCTACATCAAATAATTTTTTAGGTCCCTTCTATCCACAAAGCATATAATTTCGCCAGAAAAAGTTTTGCAATCTTAAATTGCTAGGCATGGCCTATCGTTGCTATTTGTTCATTGATTTACTCTACTTTGAAAGAGGTAATGCATTCTCCACATGGCACATAAGGCCATTCAATCAGAGATTTGGACAGGATGAATTTTACCTTCACTGATCTCATCTGTATGCTTTCCTCTGCTTTCAGCATATTTTGCTTCTGAAACCTGTAACATTTCAATTCATTACAGAGTTTTCAGATCCGTTAGAGACCTTAGAGATGATGCCAAATATTGTCATTTTAAAAATGAAGAAATCTATTCAACAATTGGATTTTTCCCAGTGTCTGGCCACTGGAGCCCCACTGATGCAGGGCCCATCAATATGATCCAATATGTCCAGAATAAATAGAGTAGTGAATTATCTATTACACTCCAAACTTACTCAGGTACATTTTTCACTTATTATTACATAATAAGTGGTGTACCAAAATGTTTTCTGATCCCTCCTTCCTTAAATATCTAAAAGCGTCACCTTAATTATGACACTAATTACATATTAGCATCTTTTGGAAATATGATTTTTCTCTGTGTAACTTATAGCAATTTACACATAAAAAATAAATCTCGAGTGTCTATAAAACATCTCCTAATTAATATAATCTTTGCCATTTTACCATTTTTAGAGACTTCTTCCATTTTACAAAGAAAAATAAAGCTTTCTCTTAACGCCACTTCCATCTCACCTTTTCTTTGGCTGCATTTTCAGCAAATCTTGGAAGATCTGCTGCAGTCTCTTCATCAGCTTGGTTCTAGCAGAATCTATAACCTGCCTTTGGATATCTTAAAACCAACAGTAATTTCAGCATTTATGTCTCAAAATGCTGCTCCTTACGATTAATCGACTAATTTTTAAACATTTAAGATAATTTAGATGAATGTATTCTTAACACGAACTTTCTCAGTAAATATTTTTAAAGAATACAGGGGAAAAGATAAAGAAGAAATCTGATTCCCTTTAGAAATGCTCTTGAGCCTCTATTTGCCTTTTTGGAGGTCTGGGTCACAGATGAACAAAGTATCTGTTTTTAAAGATTGTACCATCTAGTGGAGAGGGATGGAAAACTAAACAAATATCAAGAAGCTATCAGGTAGTGCTAAATACTGTAACAAAGATAAAACAAGATGATACACTTGAAAGGTTTGAGGAGCTATTTAGATCAGGCGATCAAGGAAAGCTGAGTGTCTTTAATGTGGATCTAAACCATATGATAGCAGGTCTTTTAAAAGAGGTAAGGAAAAAGCTCTCCAGAAGAGAAGAATATTCTTCAAAGACTAAAAGTGGTACTAAGCTTAGTGCCTTCAAATAAAAGAAGACAGGAGAGTGTGACTGTAGCTCATGAATGAAACAGAATACAGTGAGAAAGGACAAGAGCGATCAGGAGAAGGCAGGCCAGGTAGGGCCTGGAGGCCAGAAAAAGGGGTTTGAGTTTTATTCTAAGTGGATTGGAAAGTCATCAGAGCATCTTAAGCAGGTACATGTACATGATACACTCTTTTTAAAAAAGAAATTGCACTGGCTTCTGCGTGGAGACCGTCTAGCAAAGGGAAGAGACAAGAAGAAATTTTAGCAAATGGAGTCTGTCCAGTGCACCTCAAATACACTGTGAAAGTAATTTTCTCTGTACCTAAGACTCCTGAGTTTACCAAAATGAGAAGTTTAAGTCTAGGCATAAGTAATTTTAACTTGTTCTGCTTTTATCCAAAGCATTAATAACTCATTTTGGAAAAAAGAGAGAAATCTTGTAATGAGCATAATAATGAGTAACTTTTTACTACTGAAAAGATAGGAAAGGAAATAATGGTCTCTTAATTTTGTATATTAGGTTTCCCATGTAGTTAAATCACCATCCTTATCACTATCACTACTGACCTCATCTTACAGACTCCAAGTTGCCTGTGGATACATGGTACTACGGATACCNTTTTAAAAAAGAAATTGCACTGGCTTCTGCGTGGAGACCGTCTAGCAAAGGGAAGAGACAAGAAGAAATTTTAGCAAATGGAGTCTGTCCAGTGCACCTCAAATACACTGTGAAAGTAATTTTCTCTGTACCTAAGACTCCTGAGTTTACCAAAATGAGAAGTTTAAGTCTAGGCATAAGTAATTTTAACTTGTTCTGCTTTTATCCAAAGCATTAATAACTCATTTTGGAAAAAAGAGAGAAATCTTGTAATGAGCATAATAATGAGTAACTTTTTACTACTGAAAAGATAGGAAAGGAAATAATGGTCTCTTAATTTTGTATATTAGGTTTCCCATGTAGTTAAATCACCATCCTTATCACTATCACTACTGACCTCATCTTACAGACTCCAAGTTGCCTGTGGATACATGGTACTACGGATACCTGGCCCTACAAAAATCATACTTAATTTTATAATATGTTCTAAGCACCCTGGAAGGTTCCAAAGAAACTGAAATATGTAAGGCATGTTTTACGCTGATATATTTAAAACAGATAACCAACAAGGACCTGCTGTATAGCACAGGGAACTCAACTAAATGTTATGTGGCAGCAGGGACAGGAAGGGAGTTTAGGGAAGGATGNATCACCCCTTTCACCATGTCAGCTGCTATCCTCCTAGTCAAGATCATAAAGCTCTCTCACATGGATTATGCCAACAGACCCCTCATGGGTTTCTTTACTTCTGTCCTTGAAACTCTATTCTCTATAGACTATTCTTAACATAGCAACTGAAACAATCTTTTAAGGACTTAAATAAAGTTGAATTATTTCTCTGGTTAAAGTCTTGCAGTGGCTCCCCATTTCACTCAGAGAAAAAGCCAAAAGCTTTAAACTGCTCAGAGGAATCATCATGAGCAACCCTCTCCATCTCGTCACCTGTGACCCTCCCTCTGGCTCATTTTGCTCAAGCCATATCGGTCCCCTTGATTTTTTCCTTAAGCCATATCAGTCCCCTACTTTTGCTTGAATATTGAACTTGCTCTCACCTTAGCATTGGCTGCTGGTACACAGTGGGCATGGGATAAATGTTGAGTGAATGAAATATATGTTTAGAGTTAACTCATTTTCTTTACTGATGAATTTCTAGGACCTTTAATACACAGATTTGAGACCTTCCAGTCAAATATAGTGTGCAGTGATTTCCATACTTATTTTAACACAGAACTCATTTGTTACATAATACCTGTAAACATCTCATAATACTTGGTCTTCCCTGGTGGCTCAGTAGGTAAAGTGTATGCCTTTACCTCCTCATGGGAGACCTGGGTTCAGTCCCTGGGTCAGGAAAATCCCCTGGAGAAGGAAATGGCAACCCACTACAGTGTTCTTGCCGGGAGAATACCATGGACAGAGGAGCTTGGTGGGCTACAGTCCATGGGATCACAAAGAGTCTGATACGACTGAGTGACTTTTTCACTTTCATAATACTTACATTTCACAGATTAAAAAGAAAAGCTACATCAAATAATTTTTTAGGTCCCTTCTATCCACAAAGCATATAATTTCGCCAGAAAAAGTTTTGCAATCTTAAATTGCTAGGCATGGCCTATCGTTGCTATTTGTTCATTGATTTACTCTACTTTGAAAGAGGTAATGCATTCTCCACATGGCACATAAGGCCATTCAATCAGAGATTTGGACAGGATGAATTTTACCTTCACTGATCTCATCTGTATGCTTTCCTCTGCTTTCAGCATATTTTGCTTCTGAAACCTGTAACATTTCAATTCATTACAGAGTTTTCAGATCCGTTAGAGACCTTAGAGATGATGCCAAATAATGTCATTTTAAAAATGAAGAAATCTATTCAACAATTGGATTTTTCCCAGTGTCTGGCCACTGGAGCCCCACTGATGCAGGGCCCATCAATATGATCCAATATGTCCAGAATAAATAGAGTAGTGAATTATCTATTACACTCCAAACTTACTCAGGTACATTTTTCACTTATTATTACATAATAAGTGGTGTACCAAAATGTTTTCTGATCCCTCCTTCCTTAAATATCTAAAAGCGTCACCTTAATTATGACACTAATTACATATTAGCATCTTTTGGAAATATGATTTTTCTCTGTGTAACTTATAGCAATTTACACATAAAAAATAAATCTCGAGTGTCTATAAAACATCTCCTAATTAATATAATCTTTGCCATTTTACCATTTTTAGAGACTTCTTCCATTTTACAAAGAAAAATAAAGCTTTCTCTTAACGCCACTTCCATCTCACCTTTTCTTTGGCTGCATTTTCAGCAAATCTTGGAAGATCTGCTGCAGTCTCTGCATCAGCTTGGTTCTAGCAGAATCTATAACCTGCCTTTGGATATCTTAAAACCAACAGTAATTTCAGCATTTATGTCTCAAAATGCTGCTCCTTACGATTAATCGACTAATTTTTAAACATTTAAGATAATTTAGATGAATGTATTCTTAACACGAACTTTCTCAGTAAATATTTTTAAAGAATACAGGGGAAAAGATAAAGAAGAAATCTGATTCCCTTTAGAAATGCTCTTGAGCCTCTATTTGCCTTTTTGGAGGTCTGGGTCACAGATGAACAAAGTATCTGTTTTTAAAGATTGTACCATCTAGTGGAGAGGGATGGAAAACTAAACAAATATCAAGAAGCTATCAGGTAGTGCTAAATACTGTAACAAAGATAAAACAAGATGATACACTTGAAAGGTTTGAGGAGCTATTTAGATCAGGCGATCAAGGAAAGCTGAGTGTCTTTAATGTGGATCTAAACCATATGATAGCAGGTCTTTTAAAAGAGGTAAGGAAAAAGCTCTCCAGAAGAGAAGAATATTCTTCAAAGACTAAAAGTGGTACTAAGCTTAGTGCCTTCAAATAAAAGAAGACAGGAGAGTGTGACTGTAGCTCATGAATGAAACAGAATACAGTGAGAAAGGACAAGAGCGATCAGGAGAAGGCAGGCCAGGTAGGGCCTGGAGGCCAGAAAAAGGGGTTTGAGTTTTATTCTAAGTGGATTGGAAAGTCATCAGAGCATCTTAAGCAGGTACATGTACATGATACACTCTTTTTAAAAAAGAAATTGCACTGGCTTCTGCGTGGAGACCGTCTAGCAAAGGGAAGAGACAAGAAGAAATTTTAGCAAATGGAGTCTGTCCAGTGCACCTCAAATACACTGTGAAAGTAATTTTCTCTGTACCTAAGACTCCTGAGTTTACCAAAATGAGAAGTTTAAGTCTAGGCATAAGTAATTTTAACTTGTTCTGCTTTTATCCAAAGCATTAATAACTCATTTTGGAAAAAAGGGAGAAATCTTGTAATGAGCATAATAATGAGTAACTTTTTACTACTGAAAAGATAGGAAAGGAAATAATGGTCTCTTAATTTTGTATATTAGGTTTCCCATGTAGTTAAATCACCATCCTTATCACTATCACTACTGACCTCATCTTACAGACTCCAAGTTGCCTGTGGATACATGGTACTACGGATACCTGGCCCTACAAAAATCATACTTAATTTTATAATATGTTCTAAGCACCCTGGAAGGTTCCAAAGAAACTGAAATATGTAAGGCATGTTTTACGCTGATATATTTAAAACAGATAACCAACAAGGACCTGCTGTATAGCACAGGGAACTCAACTAAATGTTATGTGGCAGCAGGGACAGGAAGGGAGTTTAGGGAAGGATGGATACATGTATGTATATGGCTGGGTCCCTTTGTTATTCACCTGAAACTATCGCAATATTGCTAATCAGCTATACCCCAATAAAAACATTAAAAGTTAAAAAAAATAAGGTATGTTCTCTGCTCACACAAAGTTCATAATTCAGTCATGGAGACAAGATCATAAACCAATAGCTGGGATAGAAAGTGTGTTTTGGTAAATACAATGAGGAAATAAATAACACTGCACAGCATGGGGAAGGGAGGAGGGGCGGAAAGATTATTTGGGAATTATTGAAAAGATGGGATAATTGAGTTCTGTCCAAAGAGCAGGAAACAAGGGTGGAAGGAATGTAATTCTCACCAGAAAAAATCAAACAGAAATTCTTCAGTTCAGTTCAGTTCAGTCACTCAGTCGTGTCCGACTCTTTGCGACCCCATGAATCACAGCATGCCAGGCCTCCCTGTTCATCACCATCTCCCAGAGTTCACTCAGACTTGCGTGCATCGAGTCAGTGATGCCATCCAGTCATCTCATCCTCGGTCGTCCCCTTCTTCTCCTGCCCCCAATCCCTCCCAGCATCAGAGTCTTTTCCAATGAGTCAACTCTTCTCATTCTTAGATACTTTGAAAGTGCAAAGTATGTTAGGGTAATAGCAAGTCCTGCTATGGGGCTCAGGCTCAGGTCCACTCTTCATCACACTGAAGAAAATTAACTGAACTGTTGTAAATTAATTGTGAATAAAGTTTCACCATATCTGAGATAGGACATTATTTCCTCCCTTCTCTTTAGGATAGTTCATATATTGTTGCTTTATAATTTAATAATTTATTAGATGTTTTAAACTATATTATCTTATTTATTGCCACATGATGAGTAAAATTCACATTAATCTTTCTGTTAATGTATCTCCTTTTAAACTTATTAATATTGCATTCTAGTTTTAGTGTTGAGTGTGACATCTTTCATGTTTTATATTTTATTTTTTCAATAGCCAAAAATAAGTCTAGAACCACTCTGGGTTATCTGCCGTGTTGATGTTAAAATTATGTCTTCTTTCTGGATTTGTTTCCATAAAAGCCATTTATAGCTTATTGCCTCAGCAATCTTTGTCACAGGAAGAATTAATTTCTTTGAAAGGTTATGGTTTGAAAGATTCAAAATGATCACCACCTTGCCTATTTTAGTGTAATCATTACTTGTATGTGTGTGTTTATGTATATATATATATATATGTACATATACTAAAAATATATTTTATGAATTATGGAATTTACGACCTTGGTTAGCCTCTGAAGGATACTCTAGCATGTAAATTACTCACATTTTCTGACCTTGGCAAGGAATTAAGCATTTTGCAAAATAGCTCAAATTAATGTTAACTGAGAGTGAACCTAAATTAAATCTGCTTCAAAAATTAAAAACTGCATATATAATGTCACATGGCTGTGAATCTGTGTGATTTAAATCACCTCTTAATCAATTTTGCTAAAAACAGAATCCAGGAAAGAAGCACCAACATAGCTCATCTGCTTCACAGGCTTCTCACTCTCATGGAGCTCCCTCTAAGGGCCAAATGAATTACTGCAGCACAGTCTTGTGATGAGTACTTTGCACCTCCACTGTCTTCACAGCAAACCGTGAGACAGGTAGGTCCCATTACTCTCATTGAGAAGATAAGAACACGGAGGTGTAAACAAATGACCTGATCTCATAAAACTAGCACAGACTGACATCAAGATTTAGAACCAGGGACCTATAACTCTTAACCTCTCTACTAATGTGCTCTTTGCCAGTGATACTAATTTGAAGATGAAAGACTTCAGTCCACATAAACTGATAGTATAAGCATCAGGGATAAATAATGCACATTCTTTGTCCAGAAGAAGCAAAGTTTTTCTGGAAGAAATGTATACTGTTATACATTTTATGTTCTAGGTGCTGTCTAGACACTTATACTATCTTTTTAGTCCTCAAAGTAGCCCTATAATATGAGCATCGTTGCCCTATTATTGGGTTTCCCTGATGGCTTAGCTGGTAAGGATCCACCTGAAAAGCAAAAGACTTGGGTTTGATCCCTGGGTTGGAAAAATCCCCCGGAGAAGAGAACGGCTACCCAGTCCAGTATTCTGGCCTAGAGAATTCCATGGACTCTATAGTCCATGCGATTGCAAAGAGTTGGACAATACTGAGTGACTTTCACTTTCACCCTATTATTAAATAACAAACCTGATGATAGTAATTAAAGGCCACAGAATGAATAGTGGAAAAATTAAGCATTCAGATCCAGTTCCTCATTACTCTAAAGCCTCATTACTCTTTCCACTACAAACTGGGTGAGCTTTTTGTGGAAAGGCTTAGTTCAGTGTTCAGTCTTTCTACTCCCATCCCCAAGTTATTCATCATATTAAACCACTGTAGAGCAACACGGAAGTCACTTGTATAATATGGAAAATCCAGGGATATTTTCTTACAAGAATCCCTCTGTTGTAGGCAGAATATACTTTCCCACCAAAAGAGATCCAAAGTCAAGTTCCTGGAACATGTGACTATTTCTCCTTACAAACCAGGGTGTGGTTTGAAGGTATGGTTAATGTAATGATTTTTAGATGAAGAGATTATTTTAGATTATCCAAGTAGGCCCAATATAAGCACAAAGGTCCACCACAACTCAAAATTGGTCATAGACCTGAAAGTAAAATCTAAAACTATAGTATATCTAGGATAATATAAAGGATAAAACATATTTGACCTATGTAAAGATTCCTTAGCTTCAATGCCAAAAGCATAATTCATAATAACAAATTGTTATATTCTACACATTGAAAAACATCACAATATGATGAATGAAAGACGTCAGACAAAAATTAGTGCATACTATATGCTTCCATTTGTATAAAATTTTAGGAAATGAAAACGAATGTATGGCAGCAAAAAGCAGATTAGTGGTTGCCTGGGGATCAGGGTGAAAGTGAAAGTCGCTCAGTCATGTCCAACTCTTTGTGACCCCATGGACTATACAGTCCATGGAATTCTCCAAGCCAGAATACTGGAGTGGGTAGCCTTTCCTTTCTCCAGGGGATCTTCCGAACCCAGGTCTCCTGCATTGTAGGTGGATTCTTTACCTGCTGAGCCACAAGGGAAGCCACAAGTGTAGGAAATAGGAAAAAAGAATTATGAATGGGCCACCAAGAAAGTTTTGGCAGCAATAGATATGTTCAGTATTTTAATCATAGTGATGATTTTACCAATACTATAATTTATCAAATTACATAATTTTAATATGTGAAAATCATTCTATGTCGATTATCCCTCAATAAATCTATAAGAAAGTCAAGCAATGTAATTCATTATCATAGGAGAATTAAACAGAAAAATCATTTCAATAGTTGCAGAAAGAACACTTCATGAAATTTAACACTCATTCATAATAAAAGGTCTCAGCAAACTTGGAATAGTAGTAGGAAACTTCTTGAATATGATAAAACGTATCAGAAAAAACCTATAGCCAACATCACATTCAATGGTCAAATATTAAGGCAAGGATGCCTCATCTTACTGCTTCTATTCAACACTGAACTAGCATGTTCTAACTTGTATAATAGGAAAGAAAAAGAAATACAAGGTAGAAAGCTTGGAAAGGAACATCGTAAACTATAATTGCTCACAGATGATATGACAGGGAATGCTGAAAACTCTGGAGCAAACTAAAGAAAATTCTTAGCAAAAATAAGTAAATTTAGCAAGGGGCATCTAGTATAAAGAGATCCAGTTCAAGAGTTTTGGGGTTTTTCATTTCTTTCCTGGAAGAAATTTTGTATGAATGAAATATCTAGACTGAATTACTGTTCAGTAGTCACTTCCTTTTCCTCGGTCCATGGGAGAAATATACTTTTCTGCTGCTTGAAAATTACACCTGACCACGTGACTTGCTTTGTTTAACCAGACGTTGGCCACTGTGACACAGCAGAAGCTTGGAACACGTTTATGCAAGTGGGCTTGCATAAGGGCCTTGCGTATGGCCTTGCATATGGCCTTGCGTATGGCCTTGCGTATGGCCTTGCATAAAGGTCCATCACAATCAAAATTGGTCACAGATCTTTAAGTAAAGAGCTAAAGCTATAATATATACCTGGAACTTCTGCCATCACCACGAGAAAGGCTGCACAGTTTGGGACAGTAACCCAAGACAGAAAATGAGAGACACTTGCAGAAAAGTTTCCCCATCCTAACTGTGATAGACCCAACCTCAATCAGACAATGCCCAGATGCATAAACTAAATACACAATTGTACCACTGAGATTTTGTGTTTGTTTGTTATGCAGCAAGAGCCAACTGATTTCCAGGTGGTCTGCTTGGCTAAATGTTATGGTAAATTTTAGTGTGCTCCAGAAATTAATCAGATATTATCTTCATGTTCAGGCCAAGAGATAAATGTATATTGTGGAGTAAAGTATAAAACTGAGTCAATAGGATCTGTGGCCAATAGATTTTCAACAAGGGTGTCAGAAACATTCACTAAGGAAAAGGTGAATCTTTTCAACAAATGGTGCTGGACAACTGGATAGCTACATGTAAAACAACTAAGTAGGACCCTTACCTAATAACATATACAGAAAACATCCACTTGAAATGGATCAATGACCTAAATATAAGAGCTTAAACTATGAAACTCCTAGAAGAAAATATAGAGGTAAATCTTCATGAGCCTATATCTGGAAAAGAATTTGAGATATGACACCAAGAGTACAAGCAACAAAAGAAAAATATAGACAAATTGGTGTTTATCAAAATTTAAAACTTTTGTGTTTCAAAGGATACCATTAAGAAAGTAAAAATCTCAAACTGGGGGAAACATCTGCAAATCATAAGGGACTTATATCTAGAATATATAAAGAACTCTTACAACTCACTTATGAAAAGACAACTGAATTTTAAAATTAAAATCTGAATAGACATTTATTTCTCCAAGGAAAATAATACAGATAAAGAATAAATAAAGGAATAGATATTCACAGCCTAGGTTATCAGGGGAATGCAAATCAAAAACACAATGGGATACCACTTCAAAAATAGTAGGATGCTTAGAATCAAAAGTTTAAATATCAACAAGTATTGGCAAGAATGTAAAAAAAATCAGAGCACTAGTTTACTGCTAGTTAGAATGTAAAATGGTAAAACTGCTTTGGAGAACAATCTGACAGTTCCCCGAACAACTAAAAATAAAGATACCATATGACCCAGTAATTCAAATTCAAGAGAAATGTATATATATATTTCCACATAAACATTTGTACATAAATGCTTATAGCATCAATACTCATAATAACCGAAAGGTAGAAACAATTCAAATGTCTATCAATGGATGAATGAATAATCAAAATTTTAAAAATACCAACAATGGAGGACAAGCTTTCCGCTTTGTAACCTAGCTTGCATTCCTATTGAATTTGATGGAAATTGCCCTGTTGCTTCCAATATTTGCCACCACTAAGCTAAGTGTTTCTCCCAGGGCATGAGGAAAGAGATGATGAAGTCATTATAGGTTTACCAAACTGATTTTCCAGAATTGTAGGAAATCTAGCTTTTTATTTTGAATTGTATTTTTAGAGCCTTAGCAAGGTATAAGTGAAATGCAACAAACTGATTATATTTAAACTCAACAATTTGATTAAGATTTGACATCCATATAAATCCATAAAACCACCACCACAGTCATAGTAATGAGCCTTTCCTTCATCTTTTGGTTTACCTCATGCCCTTTTATAACATCTCTCTCTCTACTATCTCTGCTCTTCAGACTAGCGTATTATCATAGATTAGCTTCCATTTTAGAATTATATATAATTCTGCTCATGAAAAGTTTACTGTTTTTTTTCTTTGATTAGCCTCACGTGGCTTACTCATTTTGCAGCTGCCGCTGCTGCTAAGTCACTTCAGTCACTTTGGTAGTCATCAATAGTGCTTTAGTGAGTAGTTTATTTTTCATATCGCTTAGAAGTATGACAGTCTGTGGATATACCACTATTTGTTTATTCTTTAGTCTTTCTCTACATATGTGAGTTCTTTCCAGTTTTTGATTGATGCAAATAAACCTTCTAAAGATATCTGAATGTAAATGCATAAATAAAATGAATATATAGACATGGACTATTTGACCTTAAAAGGGAATGAAGTATTGATATATATTCTAACTTGAATGCATCTGGAAAACATTATGCTCAATGAAAGAAGCCAGTCACAAAAGTCCACACATTATATGATTCCATTCATATGAAATTTCAGAAGAGGAAACTGTATAGAGACATAAAATAGATTAGTGCTTGCTTAGGGATGGGTGGTGGAAGGGATGAGGGAATAGGAAAGAGATAGCTAAAGGGTACAGAGTTTTTTTAGTATTTGTTTACTTGGTTCCATCAAGTCTTAGTGGCACACGGACTCTCTAATTGTGCCACCTAGCCTGAGTAGTTGTGGTGTATGGGTTTAGCTTCTCCAAGGCATGGAGGATCTTATTTCTCCCACCAGGGATCAGACCCATGTCCCCTACATTGCAAGGCAGATTCTTAACCACTGGGCCACCAGGGAAGTTTCTAGAATTTCTTTTTGAGTGACAAAAATGTTCTAAAATTGACTGTGACAACCAATACATGACTATCTGAATATACTAAAAGCCATGGACTTGTAACACCTTAATGGGTGAATTGTATGCTATGTAAATTATATCTCTTAAATAGCACTGAATCATGTATATTACCACATGTGAAATAGATCGCCAATCCAGGTTCTATGCATGAGACAGCGTGCCCAGGGCCGGTGCACTGGGATTACCCTGAGGGATGGGATAGGGAGGGAGGTGGGAGGGGGGTTCAGGATGGGGAACATATGTACACCCATGGCTGATTCATGTCAATGTATGGCAAAAACCACTACAATATTGTAAAGTAATTAGCCTCCAATTAAAAAAATAAATTAATTTTTAAAGCTATTTTAAAATATAATAAAACAAAAATTATCCTTGTCAGGATGAGAAAATTTTAACTTTTTCTAATTAACTAAAGGAAACCTTTATGAAGAATTTGGAATTTCAGATAAGACTTGAAAATCTGAAACCAGACAACTTGATAAATGAAAGACTAGAAAGAATACTTTAATTGGCAGAGGAAAAACTGTTCTGGACATGCCTCAAAGGCAAAGAAACTTTGAGCATTTGTGGCAATGAAGAAGGAAATACAGAAAAAGCAATTCTCTGGCTTCACCATAGCACTAACCACACTATTGTGTTATTATCTCTATATAATTCCACCCAAATTCTGTCTTTCAGAAAGTTATCACTTGTTTCAACAAGGATTAGGCTCTTATTAATTAACAAAGTAGGAGATCTTACCATATTATTACTATATTTATGCTCTGCAAAGCTTGAAGAAAGGCTCAGGGACCAGGTAAAAGGAATGTGTTGCACTTTAAATAATGGCAAACTGAATGATTCTGATGTGAATAGTATAAAAATACTCCAACGTTAAAACTACTATTCAAAATCATGCAACTAATTGTCACATGCTGATGTCTGGTTCGGTATGGCAGACTGAGCATTGTTTGCCTCTCCGTGTTCTCAAGACTACCTTGAAATTTCAGTAAAAAGTTTGTTGAAAATAATAAATCCATGCCAGCACTGAAAATGAATATGTCATGTACATAGTAGAGATTTTGACACATTTCTGGGAGACAAAATTTGAATGGATCATTCTAATGGAAACACAAGAGCAAGGGAAATTTCAAGGAATAGAGCACAAGGGAGCCATCTTAAGAGTCCCAAATCCTCTAGGTCTAAGTTTTATTTGGACTTTGAATCAATTATCAATGCGTTTAGTTAAAAACACTTTGGACTGTTTGGTTTCTCTCCAATCCAGTCTAGCAGTTAGCTCGAACTTTTGTCTCCAGTTAGAATGTCAAAAATTTTCCCAGATAGGCTCCAAGATGTTGGTTTTAGAGTTGGGAAAAAAGAGCAGATCCTAAGATAAATTCAGACTTCCACAGTAGATCTAGAATAAGAGTTGGTTTTTGTTTGTTTGTTTGTTTATGGTTAAATGTGAGGGTTTCAAACCAATTTGCTTGTTCCTTACAAAATCATTATAGTAAAAGTTCCAAAAGGCATGAGGATGAGGACAGAGATAATAAATAGCAGGAAATAATAAACAAAAAAATTCCAGATTAAAGGTAGTTTTTAATCTTCAGATTGAAAGTCTCTCCCATGGGTCAAGGAGAATAAATGGGAAAAAGAAAAAAACCTACAGTTGTTTACATCCTGGTGAAAATTTTAAACTTTTAGGACAAAATTCCTTATAAAATAAAATGAATAAGATCAGGATCAGATGTTCCAATCTGGTAGAATGGATGCTAGAAGCCAGAGGAAAGATATCTTTGCTGCTGCTGCTGCTAAGTCACTTCAGTCGGGTCTGACTCTGTGCAACCCCACAGACGGCAGCCCACCAGGCTCCCCCTGGTGGGATTCTCCAGACAAGAACACTGGAGTGGGTTGCCATTTCCTTCTCCAATGCGTGACAGTGAAAAGTGAAAGTGAAGTGGCTCAGTCATGTCCGACTGGTAGCGAACCCATGGACTGCAGCCTACCAGGCTCCTCTGTTCATGGGATTTTCCAGGCAAGAGTACTGGAGTGGCTTGCCATTGCCTTCTCCGAAAGATACCTTTAGAGTTGTAAAAAAATCATTTGGCATATAACATTTTTTTTTTATTAACCAGGTTATCATCAAGAATGATCAAAATGAAATAATTTTCAGATCTGCATGTGCTGAAGAATTTATATCCCATTTCTCATTCTCTAATACAAACAAACAAAAACAACAACAAAAACAAACAAAACTTAAACATATACATAGGCAGAATAAAGTTAGTGAGGCAAGATGGATAAAGTTTTTTTTTAAAAAGTGGTGGAACCAAATCATAATACAATGAAAATGAATCCCGTAATTATGGTCATGCAATTAGAAATGAATAAATTTACATTGCAACAGACAGTTAGAAGGCTCTAGGAATCATATTTTCAGGATAAAAGTATATTCTACTAGGTAACTGCACTTCAGAAACTGGAAAATTTGAAAACATAATAAAGTGAATTATCTCTTTAGCCAATGAGAAGGAAAAGCAAATAGAAACTCCCCCCAAAAAGTGTATTTGAAAATAATGATCCAAACATGAAGTTAAATAAAATGTGATGTGAATTAAGCAATTGATAGACATAAGAAAATTTATCTGAACTTTGCTCTTAAACATTATCCTTAGAGAAGCATATGGATAGCGGCATTGGTTTAGGGTTTCTCCTATATATCTGAAAATTTTCATACAACAATACTTTCACAAATGGTGGTTAAAGTACTGGCAAAATATTAGAATCAACCTACAGATTGCAATTATTACAACCTTGCTAATGAAGAAGCAATGACAAATATTATGAAGAAATGAGAAGAAAATATCAAGAAACTGTAAGAGAGTTAATTGCCCAATTTTGATAATTATCATAATTAGACAATATCTAATTGGGTTAATCAAGAGATTTAAATATATTGTTAAATACTGAGAGAGTATTCATGGGTACTAAAGTAGCAATATTGAGAAAAGGGACATAAAGAAGGAGATGTAGAGAAAGTTCACTTGGCTCATTGTATCCATAAGTTCTGTATCCAAGGATTCAACCAACCAGAGATGAAAAATATTCCAAAAAATAATTCCCAAAAGTCCCAAAAAAGCAAAACTTGAATTTTCTTTACACTTGGCAAAGTATAAGTAATCTAGAGGTGATTTGAAACATTTGGGAAGATGTGCATAAATTACATGCAAATACTATATCATTTCATATAAGGGACTTGAGCCTCAGTGCACTTTGGTGTGTGTGGGGTTGTCCTGGAACCATTGCCCAGGGGACTGGGGACAACTGTACACCAATTCCTCATCTTCTATGGTAAGATACTGTCTAACTCAGCAATATGTGAAGTATGAACTTCCAGATGTTCAAGCTGGTTTTAGAAAAGGCAGAGGAACCAGAGATCAAACTGCCAACAGTCGCTGGATCATCGAAAAAGTAAGAGTTCCAGAAAAACATCTATTTCTGCTTTATTGACTATGCCAAAGCCTTTGACTGTGTGGATCACAATAAACTGGAAAATTCTGAAAGAGATGGGAATACCAGACCACCTGACCTGCCTCTTGAGAAACCTGTATGCAGGTCAGGAAGCAACAGTTAGAACTGGACATGGAACAACAGACTGGTTCCAAATAGGAAAAGGAGTATTTATTTAACTTATATGGAGAGTACATCATGAGAAACACTGGGCTGGATGAAAAACAAGCTGGAATCAAGGTTGCCAGGAGAAATATCAACAACCTCAGATATGCAGATGACACTACCCTTATGGCAGAAAATGAAGAAGAACTAAAGAGCCTCTTGATGAAAGTGAAAGAGGAGAATGAAAAAATTGGCTTGAAGCTCAACATTCAGGAAATTCAGATCATGGCATCTGGTCCCATCACTTCATGGCAAATAGATGGGGAAACAGTAGACAGTGACTGATGATTTTTCTGGGCTCCATACTCACTGCAGATGGGGACTGCAGCCATGAAATTAAAAGATGCTTACTCCTTGGAAGGAAAGTTATGACCAACCTAGACAGCATATTAACTGTCTCTTATACACATCTTTCTCAAGACTACCTTGAAATTTCAGTAAAAAGTTTGTTGAAAATAATAAATCCATGCCAGCACTGAAAATGAATATGTCATGTACATAGTAGAGATTTTGACACATTTCTGGGAGACAAAATTTGAATGGATCATTCTAATGGAAACACAAGAGCAAGGGAAATTTCAAGGAATAGAGCACAAGGGAGCCATCTTAAGAGTCCCAAATCCTCTAGGTCTAAGTTTTATTTGGACTTTGAATCAATTATCAAAGCGTTTAGTTAAAAACACTTTGGACTGTTTGGTTTCTCTCCAATCCAGTCTAGCAGTTAGCTCGAACTTTTGTCTCCAGTTAGAATGTCAAAAATTTTCCCAGATAGGCTCCAAGATGTTGGTTTTAGAGTTGGGAAAAAAGAGCAGATCCTAAGATAAATTCAGACTTCCACAGTAGATCTAGAATAAGAGTTGGTTTTTGTTTGTTTGTTTGTTTATGGTTAAATGTGAGGGTTTCAAACCAATTTGCTTGTTCCTTACAAAATCATTATAGTAAAAGTTCCAAAAGGCATGAGGATGAGGACAGAGATAATAAATAGCAGGAAATAATAAACAAAAAAATTCCAGATTAAAGGTAGTTTTTAATCTTCAGATTGAAAGTCCCTCCCATGGGTCAAGGAGAATAAATGGGAAAAAGAAAAAAACCTACAGTTGTTTACATCCTGGTGAAATTTTTAAACTTTTAGGACAAAATTCCTTATAAAATAAAATGAATAAGATCAGGATCAGATGTTCCAATCTGGTAGAATGGATGCTAGAAGCCAGAGGAAAGATATCTTTGCTGCTGCTGCTGCTAAGTCACTTCAGTCGGGTCTGACTCTGTGCAACCCCACAGACGGCAGCCCACCAGGCTCCCCCTGGTGGGATTCTCCAGACAAGAACACTGGAGTGGGTTGCCATTTCCTTCTCCAATGCGTGACAGTGAAAAGTGAAAGTGAAGTGGCTCAGTCATGTCCGACTGGTAGCGAACCCATGGACTGCAGCCTACCAGGCTCCTCTGTTCATGGGATTTTCCAGGCAAGAGTACTGGAGTGGCTTGCCATTGCCTTCTCCGAAAGATACCTTTAGAGTTGTAAAAAAATCATATGGCATATAACTTTTTTTTTTTATTAACCAGGTTATCATCAAGAATGATCAAAATGAAATAATTTTCAGATCTGCATGTGCTGAAGAATTTATATCCCATTTCTCATTCTCTAATACAAACAAACAAAAACAACAACAAAAACAAACAAAACTTAAACATATACATAGGCAGAATTAAGTTAGTGAGGCAAGATGGATAAAGTCTTTTTTTTTTAAAAAGTGGTGGAACCAAATCATAATACAATGAAAATGAATCCCGTAATTATGGTCATGCAATTAGAAATGAATAAATTTACATTGCAACAGACAGTTAGAAGGCTCTAGGAATCATATTTTCAGGATAAAAGTATATTCTACTAGGTAACTGCACTTCAGAAACTGGAAAATTTGAAAACATAATAAAGTGAATTATCTCTTTAGCCAATGAGAAGGAAAAGCAAATAGAAACTCCCCCCAAAAAGTGTATTTGAAAATAATGATCCAAACATGAAGTTAAATAAAATGTGATGTGAATTAAGCAATTGATAGACATAAGAAAATTTATCTGAACTTTGCTCTTAAACATTATCCTTAGAGAAGCATATGGATAGCGGCATTGGTTTAGGGTTTCTCCTATATATCTGAAAATTTTCATACAACAATACTTTCACAAATGGTGGTTAAAGTACTGGCAAAATATTAGAATCAACCTACAGATTGCAATTATTACAACCTTGCTAATGAAGAAGCAATGACAAATATTATGAAGAAATGAGAAGAAAATATCAAGAAACTGTAAGAGAGTTAATTGCCCAATTTTGATAATTATCATAATTAGACAATATCTAATTGGGTTAATCAAGAGATTTAAATATATTGTTAAATACTGAGAGAGTATTCATGGGTACTAAAGTAGCAATATTGAGAAAAGGGACATAAAGAAGGAGATGTAGAGAAAGTTCACTTGGCTCATTGTATCCATAAGTTCTGTATCCAAGGATTCAACCAACCAGAGATGAAAAATATTCCAAAAAATAATTCCCAAAAGTCCCAAAAAAGCAAAACTTGAATTTTCTTTACACTTGGCAAAGTATAAGTAATCTAGAGGTGATTTGAAACATTTGGGAAGATGTGCATAAATTACATGCAAATACTATATCATTTCATATAAGGGACTTGAGCCTCAGTGCANCGTATACTATCATGTAAGAAATGAATCGCCAGTCTATGTTCAATGCAGGATGCAGGATGCTTGGGGCTGGTGTATGGGGATGATCTGGAGGGATGATGTGGGGTGGGAGGTGGGAGGGGGGTTCATGTTTGGGAGTTCATGTAAAAAAATAAATAAATACAAAAAAAAGCAGATAAATAGACAATGTAATTTCAAAAATTTATCATTGCTATAACATAGAGTGACTGGGATGGAAATGACCAATTGAAATTAGGGAGGAAAAAACAGGTAAGACCTCTTCAAGGAGACAATATTCAACCCAAATTCTGAGCAAAAAGATATGAGGCAGACTGTTCCAGTTAGGTGGAAGAAGAAAGACAACAGGCCTAAGAATGGAAAGTGCTTAAGGAACCCAAAGACAAAAAGATGACCGATATCACTTAGAGCACAGAAAAAGAGGAACTGTAGGAGTGAAATTGTTCTTATTACTGATTTTTAGTATCATTCTATGCTGGTATGTCCAGTTGTGCTTTACGAAAATTCTGGTGAGACAGATTACCTTTCTTGATAGAGAGGACAAGATGGGATTTAGGAACATGCTCATCTCCTTAGCAACACAAATACTACCCTTATTGGATACAAGGACTAAGGACTCTTTGGTTTACTCAATACTGTATCTCCAGTACTTGGCTGATATCAGGCATTCAGTTACTGTTGATTAAATTAGGGGAATCATCTCTGAAGTGTATATTTTAATTTTGCATCATACTTTTGGGATCACATACTGCATTTCCTCTGGAGGAGTGCATGGAAACCCATTCAAAGTATTCTTGCCTGGAAAATCCCATGGAGAGAGAAGCCTGGGAGGCTACAGTCCATAGGGTTGCAAAAAGTCAGACATGACCGAAATGACTTAGCACACATGCATACTACATTTTATCTATTTAAGAACTTTTATTGGGGTTTTTTTATGCCAAATACTGTGTTGAGTACTAGAAATATAAAGATGAGAGTCCATTCCATAATCTACCTTATTAGCGTTTGTAACATAATTGTAGCTTAAAAACATTTGTACAATGACTACAATATCATTAAACCACTATGCATGAAGAACAAAATGTTAGATTGACATGAAAAGGCACTTCAATGAATTACAAAAACGGGAGTCTTATAACCAGTGCAATATCCGTGTCTGTCCTTTTAAGACTGAATTCTGGCTATTATTTGATCATTTTCCACCGTACTGCACATTCAACAGCTCTCATTGCTATTGTCACAAAACAATATTCATTTCCAACTGTGGTTGGGCTGACAGCTGTCTCTGAAAAGCTAGAACAGATTTTTTTTCTTAATCAAAGTTGATGCAGAATGTGATGATTAAAAACGGGAGTCTTATAACCAGTGCAATATCCGTGTCTGTCCTTTTAAGACTGAATTCTGGCTATTATTTGATCATTTTCCACCGTACTGCACATTCAACAGCTCTCATTGCTATTGTCACAAAACAATATTCATTTCCAACTGTGGTTGGGCTGACAGCTGTCTCTGAAAAGCTAGAACAGATTTTTTTTCTTAATCAAAGTTGATGCAGAATGTGATGATTTCATTTTAAAATAAATTTGAATAGCCACAAATAATTTTTTTTTTAATTTGGGTACAGCTGGTCTGACCACCCTCACAGAGTGAGTTTGAAAACCACTTTAATTCTTACCTGTTTATAGAGTCAGAGAAAGAACAAAATTTGTACTAACTGAAAATTAGCTAAGGCTTCAAAGAGGTTATGTATATGAACACGTCAAGATGGTGACTTAAGTAGGATGAGAAGAAAGAAATGTTGACATGGTTGACATTTATGTCCTGGTTGGTTTTCTTTTTAAACTATATCTTTAAATATTATAGTAAATGGAAGATTATACCACCCACCAACAAATTGACACAGTTTTTAATAGACATAGGGCTAGGGAAACATTCATGACGTGGATGCTCATGCCCACTCACTTCAGTTGTGTCTAACTCTTTGCAACCCGATGGACTGTAGCCCACCAGGCTTCTCTGTCCATGAGATTCTCCAGGCAAGAATACTGGAGTGGGTTGCCATGTCCTCCTCCTGGGGAATCTTCCCAATCTAGGGATCTAACCTGCCTCTCCTGCACTGCTGGCAGATTCATTATTGCTGAGCCACTGTGGAAGCCCTTGCCATGTGGATAAAGACAATCATAAAAATGCCATTTGATCTACAAATTCTTTCAAAGCTATCCTAAATGCTTCTCAAACTTCTCCATTAAAAAAACTCTGATGATACAATTAAATGGGAAAAGTGAAGTCGCTCAGTTGTGTCCGACTCTTTGCGACCCCACGTACTGTAGCCTGCCAGGCTCCTCAATCCATGGGATTTTCCAGGCAAAAATACTGGAGTGGGTTGCCGTTTCCTCACCTTTCCACTTAACCTCACCTGCTAGCTTCCCCACTTTCAAAGTGACCTGCTGACAGTCTGACATTTCTTTGAAATTCCAGTTTTATACTCAGAATGTGTACATGTTTTACACTGTACTTGACTACAAAACTGCATATATCAAACACAAAAAATGAAAAGTTTATTCTATGACTTCCTGTAAAATTAAGGTCACCTGGAAAAATGTAGTTTCCCTTTAGTTAGAACCAGAATAAGAATACAATTAGGCAACTGCGCAAAGATATGCCAACAGGGGTAGAAACTGCAGTGCTCTCATATTTGAACTAAAACCTAAATGATGCACATCTGCCCAAGAGGAAAACTGGTCTAATAAATTATCATGTGGATTACTATACTCCTCTGAAAAACTTTAATGAGAATGTGTATTAATAAAAAATAGGGATGATCATGACATAGTCTCTAGATTTAAAAAAATGAAACAATTCAAAGAGCTGATCCCATTTAAAAAATATGTGTGCCTGGGTATGTCTATGATTCTCCCCAACTAAAAAAGATACTTAAAAAAAAAAAAAGATACTTATCCCATTAGGATATTTCAGTAGAATCTGGATTCAGAGAATTAGAGTAGAAACATTTTAAAGTAATATATTTAAATATTAAAGGACAAACTTAAACTAGCAAACTAACTGCTTATGTATACACTGACGTGTTTTCAAAATATATTGATAATTTGTGTGATTTTACGGAATATTTTCCATATATGATTATAAGAATAATGTATATATATATAATGCTATCAATAGCTGTCTTGTAGTATGCTAGCTATCTTGTAGTATGATATAATGGGTACATTTCATTCATTATCTTTTTTTTGCTTATTTTCTGATTTCTAGAAAGATTATAAATTACATGTGTAAATAATGAAAAATGTACTATTTTCCTATTAATGCCACATTACTAAATGTTGAATTTGTTTTAAAAGTCCATAAGAATATAGAACAGCAACAGCTTTCATTTTCCTTCTCATATTTTTCCATTTCAGAAACTCCCAGACACTGGGACTCTGTAATAACCTAGAGGGGTGTGTGAATCGGAGGGAGGTGGGAGGGAGATTCAAGAGAGAGGGGACATATGTATACCTATGGTTCATTTATGTTGATTTATGACAATAATCAAAACAGTATTGTAAAGCAATCATCAATCAATTAAAGATAAACTAAAACACGTGCACACACATACACACAGCTCCCAGACAATGGAATCTTAAGTTCATACTCTCCTCTCCTTCTCAGTAATTTCAGCCATGGTCTCTCTCAAAGAGAGAACTTTCTCTAAAGTAATATTACTGTTTTATATCTATGAAATCATCAAGATTGTGGTTTTCGGCACAAAATAGGAATTAAAGAGGTCTGATTGACTACCTGGAAGTTTATATTGTTTGGTAATGTTTTGTGACAGTGAGCAAGTGATTCTTATACGTCAAAATGTGGTTGGCTGGTAGAAGATAAAAACTTAATAGGGAAAATGAATGGTAAACATGAACATGATTAAAGATACTTTACCTTTTCTGAGCAAAGAAATAAGGTATTCTCAAAACCAAGCCTAGTGTCTGGGGGAGCTACAGCCACCCAGAGTGGGTGTGCCGTTTCTAATGTGCACAAAGGTGCCATGTGGGCTACAGGTAGGCCTGTATCTGCATACTGGAGGGATTAAACAACCTGCCCAAGATTCAGTCAGAAATTAACTATCTTTCTCTCCTAATCAAATTTCTTCTAATTAAATTTGCATGCCATTATAATACATTAAAATAGGCTTCAAGGCATTGTTAACACAGTAGTCCCAGAACACTTTGCAAACACAAGTTCATTGATTTCCAACCTCACTCTTATATACTTTCCTAGTTTTATTTTTTTTTCTTTATTGAACAGCTTACAGAGTTTGCTTGTCACAGGTTAATACAAATCTTCAATAAAGTAAAGGGCTTTATAAATCATCAGGCTACTTTAAGCTATATAAATATGTGAATATCAATTACAGAAGTAGATGGAAAGACAATTAAATATTATCACAAATTTATTAAAAGTAATGTTTCTGAATGATTTATTTGTAAGGTTTGGTCTCATATATTTTATTTATTTATTTTAAAAATATAAATTTATTTATTTTAACTGGAGGTTAATTACTTTACAATATTGTATTGGTTTTGCCATACANGTGGAAACGATTCTTATACTAATAATGGTAGGAACGTGAGTGAATGCTTTGTCTAACTGCATAGAACCATGCAACATGAGCATGGTCCCTCAGGCGAACCATGGGCTAGAGTGAAAGCAAAGTGTAGATACTGGTCATCAATTATAACACATGTACAGCTTTAATGTAAGAGGTTAGTAATGAGGGAAACTGTAGGAGAGAAGGGGTATATGAGAGCTCTCTGTACTATCTTCTCAATTTTTCTGTAAACCTAAAACTGCTCTAAAAATGTCTATTTAAAAAAAGTAAGATCCCTATATCCCATGGATTATCACTCTCCTAGGATTAATTTCAAATTAATTTTTTCTCAAATCTTGAGCTCAGTGCAAAAAGGAATGCTTTCCTATACTTTGTTTCATTGAAATCTTTCCTGTGAATTAATTTTCCAATGATGTACATTCCACATATGTTCCTAATAAATGATTTCCTTCATCTTTAATCATTATTTCTCATAAAAGTCTACCTAAAAGACTTGTTAGATTTGAAATATCACAACTAATTAACTGATTTTGATTAGAACTGGAAAACAATAAACTAATTTTTACTTTCTATTTTTTACTTCCACCTTTTTTCCTCTGTGATGTATCTCTGAAAGGGAATTTCGGACCTTGGTAATTGAGATGGTGATGGCCACAGATATGTCCTGTCATTTTCAGCAAATCAAAGCAATGAAGACTGCTCTTCAACAGCCAGAAGCGTGAGTGAGCCTGTAACCTCATGTGTTTTTATAGGTGTTTGACCTCCTACTTGTCCATGACACTGTACCTTTAAAGTTTATCTCTTTTAATATAACTTTATTAAATGGTCTCATAAAGTAGTGATGCTTGGAGGAGGGCACATGAGAATATTACCTATCATGGATGTTTCTCATCAGGGTTAAAGTAAATAATAGGGCCAGTAACAATTTGCCCTAATGAGAATTTAAAAGATCCCTTCAATGCAGAGGCAACAAATAAAAGTCAGTGAGTGACTCTTGGATTCTTGTTGTTTTTTTCATAATGGCAGATATTCCAGAAATGGTTTTGAGTCAGTTTTTGAGGTGTCCAGTTCAATAAACATGGAGACCATGCTGATAAATGTCCCAGTTGGAGGATGAAATGATGATTTTCCCCCAGTTCAGCAGCAGTGGGCTTTGAGATGGGAAAATGGAAGAGATTTTTTTAAAATAGTGGTATTTAAAAAACTCTTACTGAGATTGTGTGAGTTTGGTCATTATGTGTTTGCATCCTTTGGATTTACAGAATTGAAAAGCCAAAAGCATTATCCTTGATGTTGCACACGGCAGACATCAGCCATCCGGCAAAAGCATGGGAGCTCCACCATCGCTGGACCATGTCGCTTCTGGAGGAGTTCTTCAGACAGGTACCTTGTTGCTCTGTTCCCCACACTGGTGTCATCCGTGGATATAGCCTGACTTTTATATTTCAGCAACACTGTGATCAGGACTGTTGTGATTTTTGAAGGGATGGTTCACAGCTTTTATTTTTTGGCCTTTTGGTCATGTGTTGTTTGACTCTCACCTACGTTCTGATTCTCAGAATGTTATGGCATTTCTATCGTACGCATTTCTGTTTGGGGTGGGGGGAAGCATTTCCTGTGGCAGTCTTTTGTCAAAATATCATCTGAGATACGGTTTTACTATTTTTTCTAATGGGGTATCCAAATGGCAGTCACTGTGATCTGCTTCTCTGTTATAATTGACTGGGCTGTTCCTTTCTAGCAGACAAACCCATGTTGTCCGATTCCAAAGCCAGTTGGAGCAATTTGAGTTCAAAAAATTATTTGAAGCTACTGTTCCAATTATATTTAAACTTACTATATCCTAAGACACAGGGTAGTGTTTTCTATAAGAAAAATCAGAGTCTTTAATGAGGATACACTGCTTTAATTTTTTTTAAGCTGCATAGAATTAGAGAAGTAAAATGGTAAATAAGTACATAGCACCAAGACTGCTGTCTTCTCAAAGCCAGGCATGTGCACTAAGCTCTTCTCAAGAAGAGTTGCCATTAAAATATCTGCTTTGAGAAGTGAGGTCCTGAGGTTCAAAGCAAGATGGCATGTAGATTGTGGAACCGGAACTACAGTTAATTCAAGTTCATATGGTTAATTGATTAGTTCTTGTTAATTTACTGAGAGAGGTTACAGTACAGATTCAGAGACCTCTGACGTTCCATAAAACATTACATATTAACCAGTCTCAACTTTGTCCCCTAAACTGACAAGAGATATACCGTTTCACCAGTTACTCAGATTTTTGGAAGTAAATTATTCATAGGGTTATTCTTAGGATTCTCATTTGAATGGAGAAATTATAGAAGGCATTTCTGTGTTATTTTTTTTTCCCTTCTGAAGCTGTACACAATATCTGATATTGATATGGGACTAGAGTTAACTGTACATTCAGCAAAGTTCAAAAGCCCCTCTATTGGAATTCTTATTCCAGCTGATCTGTGGCCTGGGACTAGTGAAATCACGGCTCTGGTTCCCAATGGTCTTCTCTGTGACTTGTTTCGGGGGATATAGGGGGATTTAAAGGAAGGTTGGACCAGCCTTTTTCCTTAGAATCCTCCCCACATTAAGTGTTTTCTTCATTCTGCCCAAGAGTGCACATTCTGTCCAACATTCTGTCCAACACTTGTACATGTGTGTGCCCCCGCTAAGCTGTTCTGTGAGTATGCCGGCAGATTCCTTATTCAGCGCATGGCTGTCTCCTTACATGGTCAACGCTTGGCCTCACAGAGTGGTTCTCAAGGGGAACCCAAGGGGTGAGAGGAACCAACACTGTACAGGTGTGACCATGTGGTATATACAAGAATGACTCCAAATTAATTCTTAATTGAGGGTTAATTTTGAGCCATTTTTCCAGAAATTACTTTTCTAATATTAATCTCCACTTCCATTATCATATGCTTTTTTTAATCATTGCTTTTGCAATACACCCACGATAAACTAGTAGTTTTAATCTGAAGCTAGAGGTAAATCATGGAGAAGGCAATGGCAACCCACTCCAGTACTCTTGCTGGAAAATCCCATGGGCAGAGGAGCCTGGCAGGCTGCAGTCCACGGGGTCGCTAGGAGTTGAACACAAATGAGCGACTTACTTCACTTTCACTTTTCACCTTCATGCATTGGAGAAGGAAATAGCAACCCCCTCCACTGTTCTTGACTGGAGAATCCCAGGGATGGGAAAGCCAGGTGGGCTGCCGTCTCTGAGGTCACACAGTCGGATACGACTGAAGCGACTTAACAGCAGCAGAGATAAATCATAGTTAACTCATAAATTTGAGGTATTGAAGTGATTCCTTTTTCAATTGTGAGAAAGAATATGAGAAATTATTTAAACGTGAACATTTTTCCCACTAAAGGAAACCTTATTTGCACAAACATAAGCTTGAATTGAAAGAAAATATACCAGAGGCAATATGAAAATAACCATATTGAATTTATTGCCAATCAGGAATGGAATGTTAGCTCACTGGACTGGAAGTATTTTTGTAGCAATTATGATTCAGTAAATTATTTTTATTGACTTATTATTTTAACCCAGATGCCATAAGCCATGGTAAGTAACCCTTGTCGGAGAAATGTTGCCTTAGCTCTTAACTATAGATTTTAAATTGGACAGTTCAAATGGGAAATCTCAATGGGACTGTAGAGTCTTTGAAAAAATTACACTTAGATGTTGGGTTATATTTCAAAATAAGGGCATAGCCTCAGTGCTGATAGACCAGACCTTCTATGCATTGCTGAAATAGTAAGTTACATCTTCAGTTTTATAACCACATTTTACAAAATCCAAGCCTCTGCCTCAGGTCTTTTTCAATGAAATACTGACTTTAAGAAACTGTGAGTTTGACTTTTTGGTAAATACATCTTGAGAAACTCTGGAGATTCATTTCCTAAGTATTGCTGTATATTTTTATATTTTACAAACATCACCTACAATTCTTTTAATTTCCTCTGTGTTTTGGTTATTTTCCCATTTTTTGTTTATTTCATATACCAGTGTCTTTTCTCTTCAGTATAAAGTTAGCTGATCATTTGAATATTTGATTATTTCTTTTTTATTTTATGATATAAATTACTGTTTTCATTTTTATTATTTCTTCTGCATGATTATTATTAATTTATTTATTTTGCTAACTCCCCAAGTTGGATGTCCAATTCATTTATTTTCATTATGCCTGTTCAATATTAGTAAATGTAAGGCTAGGGGTTTATCTTTTTTGTTAATCATGAATCTTGTAAGTTCTGATGTGCAGTGAGTTCACAATCATTCTTTATTAAATATTTTGTAATCTGGGTTTTGATTTTTCTTTCTTATAGTTGCTTCAAATGGATGTGTTTATGTGATTTTCCCAGTGGTAGTTTCCTTTGCTTTCTACTTTTGTAATTGATTTGTGACTTATCAAAATTTGATCACAAAATTTTTCATTGTTTGGGGCTTATTGTGAAATTTGCTTTTCACCTACTAAAAAAATCAATTTTTGTGAATGGTCATGACTCTTGAAAAGTCACTTTATCTTCCACTTGCAAAGTATAAAACACCAGGCAGATCCTTCCTCCTTATCAATTATGTCATTTAGGTATTTTATATGTTATTTTTAAAAATGTGATGTTTCGTGGGCTGGCAGGTGTTTCTATTATTATTTTCTGTTTCTATGTAGTATCGTTTTTGCTTCCTGAATGTTGATTCTGTGCTATTTGGTTCTTAGGTATTCATAATTGCTAGATTTTCATAGTTTATTGGATCCTCTATCATTATAAAGCCTGCTTCTTTGCCTTACCTAATGCTTTTACCTAGAATTCAAATTCAGCTCATTTTAAGAACAGACTCTTGTCTTTTTACTCTAATCTTATACTTTTAACTTTTTACCCTAACCTTTCAGAGACACTTTTATTTGGTTGTGTCTTTTAAGCATTGCTTATAATTGAGGGGAAAAAAAAAACTCGGTTAGATTCTAAGAAAATAATAAACTTTAATTGGCATAATTGTAGACAACTATACTGTCTTTAGAAACGAGAATCCACGATAAGATAAAATATAGTACTAAAGACAAAACACCGAACAAAAATTTAACGACTGATATAACCGACATGGTAGACGGATAATACATAAATAAAGAAGACTACTGAACCTTCTAAATATAATACAAAAATCAAAATTATAACCGATTGAAGTATTACGTTTGAAATATCGGAGATAAATAAATCTATCATAACTGTTTTTAATCGTCCGAAGATGAAGGAGAACGGAGAAGGGTTGTCGATCAACATAGTTGAACGAATTAAGAACATCAGACATGGAAACAATAAATCTACATCGAGATAAGGAAATATATATATAGTCCAAATTTACCATATAAACGTAGGGGTAGATATGTGTATTCTTTCGATCACGAATAAGTTATGGAGGGTTGTGAAAAGGGGAAAAGGAAAGTGTTGTACTAATTAAGGAACAATGACAAACAACAGATATAATAAAGATTTAAGATAAAAGATTCACTCGTAAGAGAGAGTACATGATATACGACAAAGGTTTTATATGTGGTTTTTGTCATACTGGGTCTTTCTACCTTTTATTTGTTCGAACCGTTTCGCATTACAAAGGTCAACAAGAACAGAGCCGAGATGAGTCACGACCGTGAAACCGGTACCAACCAAGGAAGTAGATAACAAACCAGTTTCAACACGGAACTCACCACAGAAGATCCTCACGATTTTCGGTGTAAAGACACACAAATGTTCAAAAAGATGACGAAAATATGAACCCAGTGTCAAACGAACCCATTTTTTAAAAAACTTAGTTTAAAGGAAAGGGACTCCAGAAAAAACTAACTACGAAAACTTGACGCCAAATCTCTTCTGAGAATTCTCAGGGAACCTGACGTTCCTCTAGGTTGTTCAGGTAGGATTTCCTTTAGTTAGGACTTATAAGTAACGAGGGACTGATGCTGAAATTGAAACTACAATACTTTGGCCACCTGATGCGAAGAGCTAACTCATTGGAGAAGACCCTGATGCTTTAAAAGATTGAAGGCAGGAGGAGAAGGGGATGACAGAGGATGAGATGGTTGGATGGCATCACTGATTCAATGGACATGACTTTGAGTAAACTCTGGGAGTTGGTGATGGACAGGGAGGCCTGGCGTGCTGCAGTCCATGGAGTTGCAAAGAGTCGGACACAACTGAGTGACTGAACTGAACTGAGGTCTTTTTTATATTTTGTTCAAATGTCTTCCACCTAAGAATGTTGCTATGCAGAGGTTGGAGGCCATGCTAGAATTATTTTCATATCTAGGTGGTATATATTTTTGCTTATGTACCCTAATAATTTTCTTTACCTTTGAAGCCCAGTGACATTACTAGGCTATATTTCAATAATGATTGCTCTATAATAGTTTTTCTTGGGGCCTGGTGTGTTCCTTTTCTGTATAGATTCAAGTTTCACTGATGAAATCTTTAACGATTTCCTTTTCCATTTGCTTCCTTCTTTTGGAAAAATAGTTACTTGTATGTTGCCTCTCTTGTTTTTCTTCTCTGTTATTTTCCTTTAAATTGTCTTGTAACTCTCTGATGAGTGGTATTTTTTTTCATTCCTGAATTCTGTGTCTCTTAATATGTTTCTTATCAAAAATAACTCACCTTTGTGCTGCCTCCACTGCAATCTTCATTTCTGTGATAATTCTGTTTTTCTTTTCCATATCTTCCCTGAGCTCTTCTAGTTCCTGTTTCCCTGAGCCCTGGTTCTTAATAATTTCAGGAATTTTTTTCCCATTATGGGAGTATGTATGTTTGGTCATCACTTGGTGGCACTGGTTTTTTTTTTTTTTTCTGATGAATGTTCCCTTCCAGGAGCCAGCATGAGGAATCCCACCCGTGACAAGGTCATGAGGAAGGAAGCCTGACAAAACGCAAGGACATGATCAAGCTTCAGGGGTTCCCCCTGGAATTTCCTGAGCATCCACCCCCTCAGAAAAATAAGATTCTGCCGGCTTTTGTACTCTGCTCTTCGGATATTCTCTGGAAAAAGTCAAATCATGGAGCCAGCATGAGGAATCCCACCCGTGACAAGGTCATGAGGAAGGAAGCCTGACAAAACGCAAGGACATGATCAAGCTTCAGGGGTTCCCCCTGGAATTTCCTGAGCATCCACCCCCTCAGAAAAATAAGATTCTGCCGGCTTTTGTACTCTGCTCTTCGGATATTCTCTGGAAAAAGTCAAATCAGGGCTTTAGTCTTCTGCATTTGAAAGGGATGTTTCATTAAACCCCCTCTGATAGCTCTCTAGCTTGCCTAACAGGTTCCCCAGACCTCTTACAGCTTATGAATTACTTACAGCCCTCTAACCGCAAGAGGCACAAAGCTTAAAAGCATCTTAAAGATACAGAGTCTTTTCTAATGAGCTAAAAATCATATTGGTGACGGGTTTTCACTGTTGACTCAATGATTGCTGCCAGGCCTCCATATTCTTTATCTTTTAGCCACCTGGAAGGATATTAATCAATGTATACAGGACATGGAAAAAGATATATAGTAGTTTTGATAGCAACACTAGACTTTTGAGTTAATTACTTTTCTTTTGTAGTAAATCACTGTACTCCTTTTACTTGTTATAAATTGCTGTATCTTTGCTATGTAAGAATGTAACTTTATTTAGTGCTTTTTGAGAGTGGCACCAGACTTTGAGAAGATCAACACAAATATGTCTTCTGGTTGACAAACCCTTATAAGAAAAAAGGCTGTAAAATGTTAATTGGCGCTTTTGGCCAGAAGATGATGTAAATCACCTAAGACTTGTGTATACAACTAGGTATGCAGAGAAAGCCTGGTTTTGATAAAAGTCAAGGCTGCTGATGCTGCATAATTTTGTATTACCCATTGATCTCTATGTATAATCAAAAGTATAAAAGGCCTTCTGAACAATAGAGGCTGGAGCCAGTCGCTGGACTGGTTTCCCCTGTCTCTCTCTCTCTTTCTCCTCTTTACTCTAATTTTAGGCTGAATTCCCATCTGGAGAGGGGCGGCTCACCAAGTCTGCTTACTTTCCCTGGCTTTTAAGACCCGCGTGAAAGGGAGCCTAAGGCGGGGCACCCTTTGATATTCAAGTGGGCGCCGGTGGCCCAGTGTAGATGGTGCAAGCTCCTTGTCTGGAACTTTATTGGCCTTCCCCATAAGCCAAGTTATTCAGCCTCTTTTCTCCACTTAATTTTCCCACTACACTATTTCTTCCTAATCTAATCTTATATTAAATAAATAAGTTTTTTCCTCGCCAACGCCGTCTCTCCTTTGAATTACCCTGGTTCCACCGGGGCTGGACCCCGGCAGTTCCCTATCTGTTATTTTTGTTTTTCTGTTCCCTTTCCCATTTTTTTCTTCCCATGTAAAGGATTTTTCCATAAAGTTTTTCTTTTCCTCCTCCTGGTATTGGTATAGTGGTGCCTCTTCCTTCTCCTTCCCTTCCTCCTCTACCTCCATCTCCTCTTCCTCCGCCCTTCCTCTCCTTCTTCATTTGATTATTATTTACCATCTTTGAGTGAAATGCATTATTTTTTGACCAACTGTTTTCAGGAGATAAGTGCCAGGGAGAAACTGGAGTAGCAATATTCTAAGCTGCATGGTTCATTATGAGGTTTCTATGACATGGGGTGTGTGTGTGTGTGTGTGTGTGTGTTAGCCTTTACTTCTTCCCAGCCAGCAGTAGGCAATGGTTGTAGGACGGCTCATGGTACAGTGTTCTCCATACACTCTTGCCATGCTTGTATATTTTCTCTTTCAGCATTTTCTTCTTTACTATGTCTTGAAGCTAAAGGGTTCAGAGTAGCTCTTCACATCAGTGTCTGCTGTCTCTCTGGTTTTCCCACATGATGGATGTGGGGTATTTTTCCTATCTGAGTGAATTTTGAAAACCTCTATTCTTCAAACTTTATCTGACATCTGCAGCCATAGGCCTTTTCGCTGGGCATCTTGCATCACCCCTCCTGGATATTCACAGCATTTGACAGTTGTTCCTCACATAGTTTTGATTGAGTTTACAGGTTTCTCCTGTTCCTTGTTTGTGTTTCTGTTGTTTCTTGTTCTGTTTTGAAAGGATAATTTCTGAGAGGGAAGGGCAAAGATGTCTTTAATATACTTATCTTAAATCCAGAATTACAGTAATTTGCTCATACCTCATATTTGTAACTTCTTCCCTGGGAAAGAAGAGTATATATTGCTGCATTTTGTTCAACTTGATGCTTTTGTTGTCTCCCCAATTAATTACCTTTTCTCCACTCTACTGGGAAATACTCTCTTGTGATATCACCCAGTGATCTTCTGAAGCTCTTACACTGAGAGATGCAGTCTGCCCTGTAAAGTTCCAATACAGAAAGAACCTCTGTTTGTCTTGCTTGGTGTGCTGCTTACAGAGAGCTGCTGTAACAAACAAACTCCTGAAATGTAAAGCAGCACACATGAAATGAAACTTTATCACCAACTCATGGAGAGTACCAGCAAGTGTTTCTTGATTGGAAGATGGCTTCCAGTAAACAGTGCTTTTAGATCCAGACTCTACCATCTGCATGGCTTCCATGGTGTTTATCAAGGCAGCAAAAGAAGGACATAAAGACATAGGGATAGGAGATTTTGTAGGCCAGAACTGTGGTGGAAACATACTCTCTCTCCTCTTATTTTGTTGTCTAACACAAACTGGCAGAGATTCTGGGAAGTGTAGTCTAGCTATGTGGACAGGAGATAAGGGGAGGTTGTGGACAGTTGCTCCCTCAGCTTGCTTATCACAGATGTCCAAGTGGCCAAAGGAACTTGAGTATTTCTAACCAAATTCACCTTTCTATTTGTAAATCAAGCATTCATTGTGTTCTCTTTGTAGACAGCTTATGTAGATTGCTTAAGTCAGCTATCTTAATCCTCCCACAAGAATGAAAGTTATTTATTTTTGTGCACTGTCCTGAAAAAAAAAATGAGTTCACTAAAAAATGTCCTTTGTGCCAACTGAGACTCTTGCCCTTTTTTTTGGAAAACATTGACCTCTTTAATAAAGAGGAAAGTGAATGAATAATTCCACAAGGGCCAGTAGTCATGGAGTCATACAATATTATATTAGTCAAGCTAGATTCACCTGTCGAAGTATATTCTTCTGTATTAATTTCTGTGTATTTTTTCCAGTTTATAAATGTATCTGCCTCCAGAGGGAATTCTGGGATCACCATCTTAAAATAGGTTTATAGAAATTAGTAGTAGTAGTTATTTAAATTCAAAGGATGTAAGTGATATGAGTATAGGCAAGTCCGTAGGATAAGTTGCTTAATGATGTTTAGACTTTTCAATAATAAAATTCAAATTAATGCATATCTTAGTAGTCAAGCAGTTAGTGTTCTTTTAAGCCACCCCCATTAAAATACACCAACAAAACAATGTATATCCCTGCTTCATAGGGGATAAGAGTGAGTTTTATTTGTGTTGGCTGAGCCAGCCCACTGAACCATCTGCACCACTACATTTACGTTGTAAATACTCTTCCTTCTCATCATATTGCCCAAATAGAAAAGGCTCTGGAATAAGTTCTTTTTATCATGCTACTTGAGCAATAAAGCAGCCCTTAGCAAGGCATACTTGGAAACAGAAGGACCATTGTGTCCTGGTTTGTTAATAGAGGAAAAGGGTACAGAGGGAACTAAGCCACTTCAGGACTGTTCCTGAGACCCTTGGATGTCCCAACACCCCACTATTCACCTTCCTCAGATGCCCATTCCTTTTCCTTCTTTTCAATAGATTTTAAATGTGTCAGTTAGCTCCTTTCTCTTTGGTAACATGCCTTAGAAAGGAAAAACATTCAGGTTTTGAACTAGACCTGGTTGTTAAACTAGCTTATTATTACTCTTTATTTATCATTAATTCACTGGTGATATTTATTATAGTCAGAGTGTAACAGGTAGATGTATTAAGTTCAATGCATGTTTCTCAGATCTTCACTTAGTGGAAATATCTATTGAGAAATAATACTTGTTCTCTGAATTTACTTGTATACATTTTCTCATGTAATTGTCNGGTGTGTGTGTGTGTGTGTGTGTGTGTTAGCCTTTACTTCTTCCCAGCCAGCAGTAGGCAATGGTTGTAGGACGGCTCATGGTACAGTGTTCTCCATACACTCTTGCCATGCTTGTATATTTTCTCTTTCAGCATTTTCTTCTTTACTATGTCTTGAAGCTAAAGGGTTCAGAGTAGCTCTTCACATCAGTGTCTGCTGTCTCTCTGGTTTTCCCACATGATGGATGTGGGGTATTTTTCCTATCTGAGTGAATTTTGAAAACCTCTATTCTTCAAACTTTATCTGACATCTGCAGCCATAGGCCTTTTCGCTGGGCATCTTGCATCACCCCTCCTGGATATTCACAGCATTTGACAGTTGTTCCTCACATAGTTTTGATTGAGTTTACAGGTTTCTCCTGTTCCTTGTTTGTGTTTCTGTTGTTTCTTGTTCTGTTTTGAAAGGATAATTTCTGAGAGGGAAGGGCAAAGATGTCTTTAATATACTTATCTTAAATCCAGAATTACAGTAATTTGCTCATACCTCATATTTGTAACTTCTTCCCTGGGAAAGAAGAGTATATATTGCTGCATTTTGTTCAACTTGATGCTTTTGTTGTCTCCCCAATTAATTACCTTTTCTCCACTCTACTGGGAAATACTCTCTTGTGATATCACCCAGTGATCTTCTGAAGCTCTTACACTGAGAGATGCAGTCTGCCCTGTAAAGTTCCAATACAGAAAGAACCTCTGTTTGTCTTGCTTGGTGTGCTGCTTACAGAGAGCTGCTGTAACAAACAAACTCCTGAAATGTAAAGCAGCACACATGAAATGAAACTTTATCACCAACTCATGGAGAGTACCAGCAAGTGTTTCTTGATTGGAAGATGGCTTCCAGTAAACAGTGCTTTTAGATCCAGACTCTACCATCTGCATGGCTTCCATGGTGTTTATCAAGGCAGCAAAAGAAGGACATAAAGACATAGGGATAGGAGATTTTGTAGGCCAGAACTGTGGTGGAAACATACTCTCTCTCCTCTTATTTTGTTGTCTAACACAAACTGGCAGAGATTCTGGGAAGTGTAGTCTAGCTATGTGGACAGGAGATAAGGGGAGGTTGTGGACAGTTGCTCCCTCAGCTTGCTTATCACAGATGTCCAAGTGGCCAAAGGAACTTGAGTATTTCTAACCAAATTCACCTTTCTATTTGTAAATCAAGCATTCATTGTGTTCTCTTTGTAGACAGCTTATGTAGATTGCTTAAGTCAGCTATCTTAATCCTCCCACAAGAATGAAAGTTATTTATTTTTGTGCACTGTCCTGAAAAAAAAAATGAGTTCACTAAAAAATGTCCTTTGTGCCAACTGAGACTCTTGCCCTTTTTTTTGGAAAACATTGACCTCTTTAATAAAGAGGAAAGTGAATGAATAATTCCACAAGGGCCAGTAGTCATGGAGTCATACAATATTATATTAGTCAAGCTAGATTCACCTGTCGAAGTATATTCTTCTGTATTAATTTCTGTGTATTTTTTCCAGTTTATAAATGTATCTGCCTCCAGAGGGAATTCTGGGATCACCATCTTAAAATAGGTTTATAGAAATTAGTAGTAGTAGTTATTTAAATTCAAAGGATGTAAGTGATATGAGTATAGGCAAGTCCGTAGGATAAGTTGCTTAATGATGTTTAGACTTTTCAATAATAAAATTCAAATTAATGCATATCTTAGTAGTCAAGCAGTTAGTGTTCTTTTAAGCCACCCCCATTAAAATACACCAACAAAACAATGTATATCCCTGCTTCATAGGGGATAAGAGTGAGTTTTATTTGTGTTGGCTGAGCCAGCCCACTGAACCATCTGCACCACTACATTTACGTTGTAAATACTCTTCCTTCTCATCATATTGCCCAAATAGAAAAGGCTCTGGAATAAGTTCTTTTTATCATGCTACTTGAGCAATAAAGCAGCCCTTAGCAAGGCATACTTGGAAACAGAAGGACCATTGTGTCCTGGTTTGTTAATAGAGGAAAAGGGTACAGAGGGAACTAAGCCACTTCAGGACTGTTCCTGAGACCCTTGGATGTCCCAACACCCCACTATTCACCTTCCTCAGATGCCCATTCCTTTTCCTTCTTTTCAATAGATTTTAAATGTGTCAGTTAGCTCCTTTCTCTTTGGTAACATGCCTTAGAAAGGAAAAACATTCAGGTTTTGAACTAGACCTGGTTGTTAAACTAGCTTATTATTACTCTTTATTTATCATTAATTCACTGGTGATATTTATTATAGTCAGAGTGTAACAGGTAGATGTATTAAGTTCAATGCATGTTTCTCAGATCTTCACTTAGTGGAAATATCTATTGAGAAATAATACTTGTTCTCTGAATTTACTTGTATACATTTTCTCATGTAATTGTCATTGTTATTGATGACATAGGGATTATTATCCCACATTTATAGGTGATAAAACTGAAATGTAGAGAGGGAAAAATACACTTGCTATGATCACACAGGTGGTGGGAGCAAGGCCAGATTCAAGCTGAAGTCAGTAGCCATTAACCTGATTCTTGTAAATTGAATAAACACAACTTTGTGGCTCTCAGAAGTGTGACCCACTTTCCCTTTCCTCTGGATATGTGACTGAAGTATTGAGCCCTGGTTCAGAGCTGTTCTTTAAAATCATCTCCATTTTTAATTAGGCTTTCCATAGCACTTGCTTATTACAGTCCTGCCTTTTGGTGAGATTGAGAACATATTGACCAGAGAATAATGTCTTATTATTGTCTAACTTGATAAACAGAAGCAATTATTTACTCTACTGATTTTTTGTTCCACTTTTCATCATCACTGAGCCCTGCAGGGAAGGCCCCAGAAGCACTTAATTCCAGTCGTGTATGCCTTTAGGTAGCGTTCGGAGAATGATTCCGAATCAGTCCAGTTAGAATTGGTGTCTCAGACACTATCCACAACTGGAGGGGTCTGCAGGCTCAAGTAAGGCTGCAGGTAGGATGACTGGAGAAGAGTTCTGACTACTGTGCTGGCTCTCGGCCACAGGATACGTTGCTTTGCTTACTTCCCTCAGGAGACCTATTGCTGCCTGATGAGGCTTTCTGTACAACAGCATGCACTTTTGCAGTTGAATGGATTGATTGGACCCTGGAGGGCTTCAGCCTCCAGGTGTCTTTTATGCAGAGTAACAGGGTGCAGGACTTACTACATAATGTGATTGTAATAATGAAAAGAAAGACCAGTGGCCTGGGTGGAAGCTGAAGTTGTGAAGTAAAATCTGGGTGGCTCAGCCTTCTGTTCTTAATTTACTTTGACCTCCTGTTTTTCTAGGGTGATAGAGAAGCAGAGCTGGGTCTGCCTTTTTCCCCTTTGTGTGATCGGAAGTCCACCATGGTTGCCCAGTCGCAAGTAGGTACGTGTTTGCCAATCCATCGGTGGAGAGAAAAACTAGAGAAGGCTCTCTGGAAGTAAGCTCAGATGCTCCGCATGATTCTTTGGCTAGAAGCTGGCTCCATTCTGCTACTGTACTTGTGGCTTTGGCTGGCTGGGTTGATGGAGCCTCTGTCCCCATCCTCCTTCCTGGAGTGTGACTGGTTCCTGGAAGATTAGACAGTGACACTGCTATCTCCATCATTCCCTGCCAAGAGAGAAAGGGGCTTCAGTCCTAAGGCAATGACAGGAATTAGTGGTGGGAAGCCCATTCAGTTTCAGTCTCGCCATTCTGCATTTAGTACCAAGAGTTTTCTCAGTGATGCATCCTCTAGCCCACTTTCCAAGACAGCACCATTTCCTGGATGACCTCACTGCCAGGAATGGCTTTTTAAAAATATCTCTTTCCTTTCTACCTGTGTTCTTTCCTTCCTTCCTTTCTTTCAAAAAAACAAAAATTAGCACCTTTTTTTTGGTAAAGAATACTTTTGCACTGCTAATAGCTGTAAATATATGTGCATTAGTATTATTTTATTATCAGAATTCTATTGCTACTTGTATAGGACAACTTTTGTCTTGCCAATTTCATTACAGGATTTCTTTATCATCCTTCACTTCTGTGTATTAAATGCCAGTATTACTTCTATCTTGATCATTGTAAAAGTCAAGTAAGCATTTATATATTTTCAAACACTATATCTCCTTTGATTAGCATTTAGCTTCCTTCCAACTTTCATGTCACTGTGTAATGAGTTACCACCATTAGTCCCAGATCATATATTTTCTCCTGACGTGTCACAGCACACTTTGGTATTTTTGAGTTGTTGAGGTGATCAGTCCAGCCCAACATCAACTGTCTCTCCAGCACGGTGATCTCTCAAAGGTAGCGTTTCCAGATCTGACCCCTCTCCTGGTTTCCAACCTTGTTGGCCCTCTTCCATCCAAATATGGCCCTGGTGCCTTGAGTCAGCAGGTCTCAGATGAAGTCCACCGTCTTTCTCCCTGGTCACACTCTCCCCCAGTGTCTCTGTTCTCTCTGCCTTCCTGGTGGAAGTCTCTGACAGACTCCACCTACAGGTCGGACCACCTGCTGCTGTGCACGTATCCATGCTTCCATCACACGCCCACCTTAAAATGGCACTGGATCTCACCTCCCTTACTTTGTCTTTGAGCTTTGTGAAGTGAAGCTTCTAAAATGATTTTCCCAGTGTCAGCCTCCATTGCTTCCTCCCACCCCATCTGTCTTGCCAGATTAACTCTCCCAAATAACAGCAGAAAACATCTTAGTACTATGCTGCCCAAACATCTTAAGGGGCTTCGAGTGCCTGTCTAAGTCCTAACCCTAGCTTGGTACTTTGGAACCTCCCTCCCTGAACAGATCATGAGCCTTCCCAGGCTTTCCCTTTCTGACTCTAAAAGAATTCCTAAGCTCGAGTCATTCCCAGACACATCCTGCACTTTTCCCTGTCCTGTCACCTTGCTTATTTCCACCCCTCCACCGAGCATGAATAGCCTTAGGGCTCAGCTCAAATATCGCAACCTCCGTAATGCCGTTTGCAACTGTCGCAGTGGGAGGGAACATACCCTCCTTCCCTTCCCTTCCTAGGGGCCTTTCTTTGGCCTTCTCCTTAGGCCCTTTCCATTTTTATGCTCACTGAGTTCTGTAAACTTCCAAGGGCAGGCAGGTTGTGTTACAACTTTTCTCACAGTGTTTTTTTACATAGTAGATATTGAATTTGCATTTTTAAGCATTTTATTGAACTGTCTACTAAAAAGTTAGGGGAAAGCTATGTAGGAGAAATGGAACTGACTCATACGATGGTCAAAGCAAGGGTTATATTAAATGATTAAGACCAACCTCAGCTCTCCTAATCTGGTTTGGCGTTCAGATGTAGATGAATTTTAAAAGAACGCTACAACTCATCAGTTTGCATGGGAACATTGGAAAGGCCCCAGTTACTATGTAATTCCTCTGAAACTTTGCTGTTCCTCTCCAGGTTTCATTGATTTCATTGTGGAGCCCACCTTCACTGTGCTCACAGACATGACAGAAAAGATCGTGAGCCCGCTGATTGATGAACCCTCTCAAACGGGAGGCACCGGGCAGCGGCGTTCAAGGTCAGTGTTGAAGCTTGAAAGCTGGGGGTCAGGGTGATCTGTGCATGGGGACAGACTTCTGGAAGGCATGGGGGTGGTACTTCTTAATCGTGTTCACCCTACCTCCTCCTTATGAGACGTGTCTGCTTCTTCCTTTTCTTCAGAGGAGTCGAAGTTGTATACTCTGTATTCTTCAGGCTGCCCTGTAAGGGGGTGATCAAGGTCCAGGTCATGAAATATAGGTTCCCAACACTGCCCCCACCCATTCTCTCTTTTGGTGGCTTTGCCCACAACATCGTCAGTCACTGCACTTCACCTGCTGCACCCAGAGAGTCCTTGCTCCCCATACTCCAAAAGGCAAGAACCGTGGATCAGAGTTATCATATTAAGTGAAACTTTCACTTCTAGGTTCAGGAAGAAAATTAAGTAGAGGGAAAAAAGAGCTGAACTTTTAAATCACCTTCTGCCACAACATCATTCCACCCATCCATCGGGCTGCAGTTGAGTCTGACACTGTCCCACAGGCCATCTTGGTGGCGACATGGCAAAGCGCCGGCGCCTGGGAAGTCTGGCCCTTTGCGCCGCATTCTGTGTGTTCTGTGTGGCGCTCAGTCATGTCCGGCTCTCTGCAACCCCATGGACTGCAGCCCGCTTGGCTCCTGTGTCCATAGGATTCTCCAGGCATGAATACTGGAGTGGGTTGCCATTTCCTTCTCCATCAACATCATTAAACGGAGTCAGAGTGTACAGCCTCTGGAGTCAGATGGCCAGTTAAACATCCTGACTCCATCCTACTTAACTGTACCATCTCAGGCAAGTTGCCTCAGTTTCCCCACTTGTGAAAATGTGGATTATAATACTCATAGGTTGCAGGGAGGATTAAGTGAATTATTTAATCTATGTAAAGCCTGCATATGATAGCTCAGTTGGTAAAGAATCCACCTGCAATGCAGGAGACCATGGTTCGATCCCTTGGTTGGGAAGATCCCCTAGAGAAGGGAAAGGGTACCCACTCCAGTATTCTGGCCTAGAGAATTCCATGGACTGTATAGGCCATGGGGTTGAAAAGGTTCTGACACGGCTGAGCAACTTTCACTTTCACTTGCAAAGCCTTTATAACAGGGTCCAGCACAGAGGACGTGGCAGCCACCATAATGCTGACACTCAGTGTTCACTAGTATTAAATGTTCGTGTTACCACTAGTTCTGCTATCCCCTCCTCCTCATCCATCGAAACCTTGGGCCCTGTCATAAAGCAGACAAATGGAACGGAGACGAAAAAGAATAGAAGAGCAATGAGAGAAGAAGGACAGGAAGATCAGGACAGAGGCAACCCAGGAATGCCTGAGGTGAAGGGACCTAGGCAAGGCTGCTGACAAAGAGGCCGGAAGCCCGCTGCCTGAGCCCCTCACCTCCACGACTCTGCCAGCACTGGGCTGAGAGCTGCCCTACGTGTCTAGTTAGTCTTGATTGTCATTCAGTGGATTTGTATTTGTGGTTCCCTGGAAATGTGTGATACTTTAGGCACTGTGGTCACCTAAATGGGAAGGGAATCCAAAAAAGAGGGGATATATGTGTATATATAGCTGATTCACTTTGCCGTACAGTAGAAACTAACACAACATTGTAAAGCAGCTGTATTCCAGTAAAAGTTAATTTAAAACAAGTACACCTTCAAGACAGTAAAGGTTCCCAGGAGGATGGCACTCTCTATGTTTTATATATATATATATATATATATATTTGTGTGTGTATGTGTGTGTGTGTGTGTGTGTATCTGTATTTCCTAAAGTTGCCTCTGTTTAAAGCTTCAAGTGGTATGATATATTTTTGTAACTGTACTTGTTTGTTTATTTTTGGCTGTTGAGTCTTTGCTGCTGATCGGGTGTTCTCTAGCTGCAGTGAGCAGGCGCTACTCTTTGTTGCCCTGCATGGGCTTCCCATTGCCGTGGCTTCTCTTGTTGCAGGGCACGGGCCCTAGGGCATTTGGGCTTTAGTAGCTGCGCCTCAGGGCTCAGTAGCTGCCATTCCGAGACTGCAGAGCACAGGCTCAGTAGTAGTAGCACACACACTGAGTTGCCCCGAGGCCTGTGGGATCTTCCTGGACCAGGGGTCAAACTCCTGGTTCCTGCATTGGCAGGCGAATTCTTCACCACTGAGCCACCAGGAGACCCCTCCAGTGGTACTGTATTAAAAAACAAGTCTTATGCATGACTGATCTCTCACAGTCTCCATGCCTCTCTACCTTCCCCCAGGTACAAGAGGAAGTCCCCTTATTCTAGCCTTGGGTATCCTGGGATCAGAGTTTCTTGAGTACAGGAGGAGTTGGAGCTAGAGAGAAAGAGGACCAAGTGACTAAGTGACTTGGAAATGTAGTCAGTGTGAAGGAAGGTAGGCAAACTGTGGAACCAAATGGAAGTCAAGTTTAAATGGGTTAATTTTAGGAAGTCAAAGACAGAATTCATGTGTGGGGAATCTAGTCATATGGAAAAAGAACATTTGAAATATGGGGACCTTTGGGACTATCAATACTCATGAGACTGAAACCTTGACTTTTTTTTTCTGCTGAAAATGGAGAAGTTCCCAGCTGTTGCATATCGAAAATAGAAACGATAAACCTCAGGTCCGAGAAATTTCACAACGGTAACTTGATGCGTGTTCACCATTCTTCTCTTAGGCTTGCTTATCAGCACATATTTTCAAACTCTAACCCTCTCTTTGTTTTTTTTGTTTGTTTGTTTTTTTCATCCTCTAGTTTGAACAACATCAGTTCAACAGATGCAAAGCGATCAGGTGTCAAGAGCTCTGGCTCAGAAGGAAGTGCCCCAATCAACAACCCTGTCATCCCTGTGGACTATAAGAGTTTTAATAACTCTAATCCTCTCTTTGTTTTTTTTGTTTGTTTGTTTTTTTCATCCTCTAGTTTGAACAACATCAGTTCAACAGATGCAAAGCGATCAGGTGTCAAGAGCTCTGGCTCAGAAGGAAGTGCCCCAATCAACAACCCTGTCATCCCTGTGGACTATAAGAGTTTTAAAGCCACTTGGACTGAGGTGGTGCACATTAACCGGGAGAGATGGAGGGCCAAGGTGCCCAAAGGTAAGGTACTGATGGGGAATCTTGTTCATACCACTCAGACCCACTCAAAAAGCAAGACGTTGCCACCCCTGATTTAGAAGTATTGAAAATGAAGCACAAACTCTGGGTATATATTCAAATTGCTGAATGTTAGGAGAGACCATCTTTTGCCCTTTATTATATCTAATACTTAGTGCATGAGAGAATGAGGTTGACTTCCAAGCCACCTGGTAGAATGACCTTTGTGCTATATGTCCAGATACTTCTCAAAATGAAGATTTTACAGAGGACAGGTGTTCCTCCTATTTCTTGGTTTCTGCTAGGCCGTCTTGTCATTCTTACTTTATGACATGTGGCACATTTATCAGGCCTTCACTCCTTTTATCTACCTTGGTCATTACACTGGGATAGAAAAAGCTTTAATCTCCTTACATGCATTTTTATCTTCATGTTTTCAATTTCCCTTCAGTTATTACTCACGCTGACCTTCTGAGATGAAGGTAACTCACAGGTAAACAGAAATTCAAAGAAAAGTCATCACTCTTGGTACTATGAGCAAAAAAAGACTGAAATCTTGGTTTTTTGAAAGTCAGATTTAACTTGCATGTTTGTGTTTACCGAGCTCCATGATTCGCACAGAAGACATATTTATACTGTAGTCTACGTAGGAACACATAGCTGTGGGAAGTCTCATGAAGCTATGATGCCTGATTCTAGAGACAATTCTCAAGTGGATGATTCTAGAGTTCTGGAACCAGGAGGCTAATCTCAGTGGGTTTTGTGGAGGTACACCTTCAACAGCAGCCAGTTTTTGCCAACATCTGTTGCATGCCTACTGTATGCCAAGCTCTGTACTGTGTGTTATTCACCGAGATGAATATTAGGCATCCTTGTCCTCAAAGCTCGAAGTCTCCAGGGTGGGGACAGGGAGGCATTAGCACAGAATTTTTTTCCAAGTAGGAATGGAAGTTCAGTGGAAGCCTGTACTCCTCACCAGCAGCCACTGACCTTGACTTTTATAACAGGCAAGCAAAGTTTTATCCCCAGTCATAGCATTCCACACTTTTATATACCCAGTGTCTGCCCAAGGGAGAAGGGTAGGAGTAGGTCTTGTTCCTCAAATATCAGACATGCTGCTTCCAGTGTTTGGAGAAGGCAATGGCACCCTCTCCAGTATTCTTGCCTGGAAAATCCCATGGATGGAGGAGCCTGGTGGGCTACAGTCCATGGGGTCGCTAAGAGTCAGACATGACTGAGCGACTTCACTTTCACTTTTCACTTTCATGCATTGGAGAAGGAAATGGCAACCCACTCTGGTGTTCTTGCCTAGAGAATCCCAGGGATAAAGGAGCCTGGTGGACTGCCATCTATGGGGTCACACAGAGTCGGACGCGACTAAAGTGACTTAGCAGCAGCAGCAGCAGTAGCTTCCAGTGTTGAGAGAGAAGAGATAAGGTCACACTGCTGGAGTTATTCAAAGGCCAACACTGTGTCCTGTCCAAGTGGCTTCTCAGTTCAGGTGGGGCAAAGTGTTTATATTTACAATTCTTTTAAGGCATAGTGAAAGTGAAGTCGCTTAGTCGTGTCCGAATCTTTGCGACCCCGTGGACTGTAGCCCACCAGGCTCCTCAGTCCATGGAATTTTCCAGGCAAGAGTACTAGAGTGGGTTGCCATTTCCTTCTCCAGGGGATCTTCCCAATCCAGGGATTGAACCCGGGTCTCCCGCACTGCAAGCAGACGCTTTACCATCTGAGCCACCTAAGGCATAGTTGGGCCCTTATCATTTGGGGACGTCCTGAGCTTGTGTCCTAAGCTATGGAGAAGAAGCCAGCTCTTCTTCGATATATTAACTGTGAGCAGTCTATTAGGATGCTTTAAACCTTGAAATCCTCCCTGTTGGCAGGCTTTGCAACCAGCAATGGCAGCTACTGCATCATTTTGAGAAAGCAATCTCTTATAATCAATTACACTCATTACACTTGAAAATTCACCTCCTGACAACACACAATTGAAAGTGGTATTTCAAAATAATTTGTTTGCAATTATCTGGCTTACTAAAATTACCTCCTAAAACTAATCACCTGGGAGAGCATTAGACAGTTTCTTTTCTAGAAGAAAATTGGTCCTTTAAAAAGAACAGGTAAATAAACACTGAAAAAGAAGTGAAAGTGTTTGTTGCTCAGTCATGTCTGACTCTTTGTGACCCCATGGACCCTGCCAGGCTCCTGTGTCCTTGGGATTCTCCAGGTAAGAATACTGGAGTGTGTAGCCATTCCTACTCCAGGGATCTTCCTGACCCAGGGATCGAACCCAGGCCTCCTGTGTACAGGTAGATTCTTTAACATCTAAATCACCAGGGAAGCCCAAAATTAACACTAATAGTTTTAAAATATGTGAGGCATGCTAATAGAGATAAGCTTGTCCCTAGCCTGGTTGAAGTGCTTGGGAAGGCTTCTTGTGTCTAACTAGGATTTGATTTTATATTTACAATTCTTTTAAGGCATAGTGAAAGTGAAGTCGCTTAGTCGTGTCCGAATCTTTGCGACCCCGTGGACTGTAGCCCACCAGGCTCCTCAGTCCATGGAATTTTCCAGGCAAGAGTACTAGAGTGGGTTGCCATTTCCTTCTCCAGGGGATCTTCCCAATCCAGGGATTGAACCCGGGTCTCCCGCACTGCAAGCAGACGCTTTACCATCTGAGCCACCTAAGGCATAGTTGGGCCCTTATCATTTGGGGACGTCCTGAGCTTGTGTCCTAAGCTATGGAGAAGAAGCCAGCTCTTCTTCGATATATTAACTGTGAGCAGTCTATTAGGATGCTTTAAACCTTGAAATCCTCCCTGTTGGCAGGCTTTGCAACCAGCAATGGCAGCTACTGCATCATTTTGAGAAAGCAATCTCTTATAATCAATTACACTCATTACACTTGAAAATTCACCTCCTGACAACACACAATTGAAAGTGGTATTTCAAAATAATTTGTTTGCAATTATCTGGCTTACTAAAATTACCTCCTAAAACTAATCACCTGGGAGAGCATTAGACAGTTTCTTTTCTAGAAGAAAATTGGTCCTTTAAAAAGAACAGGTAAATAAACACTGAAAAAGAAGTGAAAGTGTTTGTTGCTCAGTCATGTCTGACTCTTTGTGACCCCATGGACCCTGCCAGGCTCCTGTGTCCTTGGGATTCTCCAGGTAAGAATACTGGAGTGTGTAGCCATTCCTACTCCAGGGATCTTCCTGACCCAGGGATCGAACCCAGGCCTCCTGTGTACAGGTAGATTCTTTAACATCTAAATCACCAGGGAAGCCCAAAATTAACACTAATAGTTTTAAAATATGTGAGGCATGCTAATAGAGATAAGCTTGTCCCTAGCCTGGTTGAAGTGCTTGGGAAGGCTTCTTGTGTCTAACTAGGATTTGAAGGATGTCTGGGGTTGAGCATGAAGTGGGGAACAACGCAAAAGGGATTGACAAAGGCACAGCCTCCAGGGTTTATGTATGTTTTTGTAGGAGGACAGTTTGAGTATCAAAGCAAAAGTTAGTTGGGGAAAGGGAGAAGTGAATCCCTACTTGCCCTGTGCTCTTTGGCAAATCCAGGCAGATTCTTTGAGAAAATTCCCTTTGGGGGATAATAATAGACACCACAGAGGTGGTACAAAGAACAGAAATTATATAAGTAAAGAATGAGAACAGAGCCTGCACCTGGTTAGTGCCTGATAAATGGTAGGTCTTATTTTGAAAAATTGGAAAAGAAAGTTTAAATGCAAAGTTAAGAAGGTGGTGGTCAAAATGCCAATGTGTAATTAATATTTTATAACATTTTCTGCCTCCCAGTAATGCTGTTGACTGGTTGGCTGGTGTAAGAAATTCAGTTTTTATCTGTTTTTCTGTTGGTGATTGGTTTGTGCTGCACTATCCCAGAACGTTTTGTTCATGATTCTTTTTTACCAGAAAATCCTGATTTCAGCAAAGGCTGCCCTGCATTGGGGCACGTGAATATATGTTGTTATTAAATTGATCAGAAATGGAATTAAATCCAAGGCTTTAGTTTTTTATCAACCTATCTAGCTAGGCCAGAACACATAGTTGTCAGGAAAGACTGAATCAATATATATATTTTTTACAGCTCTTAGGACTGAAACTCACTATTCCCATACAAAGATATGTAGGCATAACAATTTGCAAGTCTTGACCAGTTTCCATTCAGAATTCAATACTTTTTAAACATGTTTTTCTGGTGTAAGAATAATAGGTGTCTAGGTTACAATGCTGAAATATAAACAAAATATACAAAGAAGAAAATAAAAGTCACTCATTCCAGCAAAATGTAACTGTTGTTGAAATTCTGATGTAATTTTTTTTTTGTATTTATTTATTTTTTTACACGAACTCCCAAACATGAACCCCCCTCCCCCCCCCCACATCTTCCCTCCAGATAATTTTTAAGGTTTGATTTCCTGTGCACCGTGCTCACGCTCTGTTGCTCAGGCTTCTCCAGTCCTCTGTGGCCCCTGCCAGCCTGCAGCCCGCCCTGCTCCTCTGTCCATGGGACTTTGCAGGCAAGAACACTGGAGTGGGTTGCAGTTTTCTCCTCCAGAGGTTCTTTCTGACCCAGAGATTGAACCTGCGTCTCCTGCGCTGGCAGATTCTTTACCACTGAGCCACCTGGGAAGCCCCCTTTTGTACATATTTACGAGTAGACGTTTTCCCTTAGATTGAGATCATAGTGTAATATTGTATTTTCCTTCCCCGTTTCTGTTTTGAAGATTTTATTCTTATACTGAATATTCTTAGAAAGTGTGATTTATATGGCTGCTGCTGCTGCTGCTAAGTCACTTCAGTCGTGTCCGACTCTGCGCGACCCATAGATGGCAGCCCACCAGGCTCCCCCGTCTCTGGAATTCTCCAGGCAAGAACACTGGAGTGGGTTGCCATTTCCTTCTCCATAGTTAAACCATTCCTCTGTTACCGAGCATGTTAGTTTCCAATTCTTCCTTATTGTATATAACATTGTTATGAGCATCCAGATTCAGAAACCTTGAGCCCCCATCTGATCATTTATCTAGAATAAATTTCTAAATATTGGATTTCTCTGTCAAAGTAGGTGAAAAATTCTAAAGCTCTTAACATATGTTATCAAATTTGTTTCTGGAAATTTTTTTTACTAGGTGTTCACCTTCAATAGACGTGTAGTGAGAGTGCCATTTATTTATATTTTTCCCATTATTTTACTCTTGAGGATGTTTACATTTTTATTATTGATTCATAATAACTCTTTGTATATTAAGGATAGCAATTCTTCAGTTGACAATCTATCTTGCAATTTCTATCCTACCTCCATCCAGTTAGTCAGTCAGTCAGTTTGTCCTATGTCTTTTAATTCTGTTTATGGTCTTTCAAAATACATCTTATTTTTATTTTGCCAGTGATTAGCTTTATATTTTTACTGAATTATGTCTCTGTCAATGTATGATACTTCTTTGCAAATGCTGAGAAGTTTATTGAATTTTTAAAAATTTCCTCCATTGTCACTCAGTTTTTATTGAAATAATATAAGATTTTCAACCTAGGTGATTATAAGTAAATTGTAAGTAAATTACTATTTTATAATTCCTTGGTGGTTCAGATGGTAAAGGACCTGCCTGTAGTACAGGAAACGCTAGTTAATTCTGGGCTGGGAAGATCCCCTGGAGGAGGGAATGCAACCCACTTAAGTATTCTTGCCTGGAGAATCCCATGGACAGAGGAGCCTGGCAGGCTGTAGCCCATGGAGTCACAAAGAGTCGGATACAACATGTCATAAGAAGAGTTATAATTAACTTATCCTTTAATATTATTTTAAATAATTGCATCAAGTTTTATATCCAGCTTAACAGTTACTTGTATTTAACACTATGATTTGCTAGTATTTTTCACATCATTAACATGTTTTCCTCATTCTGAGTTTTTAATGTTAACTGAATTCTTCTGTCAGCTGAAGCACTGAGGCTGGTGCACGGGGATGATCTGGAGAGATGATGTGGGGTGGGAGATGGGAGGGGGGTTCATGTTTGGGAGCTCATGTACACCCGTGGCTGATTCATGTCAATGTATGCCAATACNTAATGTTAACTGAATTCTTCTGTCAGCTGAAGCACTGAGGCTGGTGCACGGGGATGATCTGGAGAGATGATGTGGGGTGGGAGGTGGGAGGGGGGTTCATGTTTGGGAGCTCATGTACACCCGTGGCTGATTCATGTCAATGTATGCCAATACAGTATTGTAAAGTAAAATAAACTAAAAATTAAAAAATTTTTAAATAAAATTAAAAAAAATTTTTTTTAGAAAGGTAGCATGGAAACATCTTCTGAGTCCTGAAGTGGCTAGGAGTACCTTTATGTTGTGCTTGCATATTATCAAAAGTTGACTATTCAAAACTAATCTAGTATGTTGGTTGTCTTTTTTAAGTTAGTTTCTCTCCTTTTCTTTCTTTCTTTCTCTGTCGGTAGTTTAGGTAGACATTTCAGAGAATTATATTAAGAGATAATTAGCCCAATACCACTTTTAAGCAAGAGCCAATAGTATCATAATTTAGAAAAGCAAATAAAATGAGGAAATCAATGTATTTCTCCAAGACTGCACAGACATTCAATGTGGGATAGAATTAGCTCTCAGGAGGAATGCATTAATAATTTATGGATCATGAGGGTTCTGTGCTGCCTTAACTCTTAAGCTCCTTGTTTTGGGCCATTCTCATAATGATCACATCACCATACATAGTGTGAACTGAAAAGCAGAAGGAAATGAGATTGAACTACAGCATTTGCTTTCTACTAGTCTAAAAGCCTGGATGTTAAATCTAAAACCCCAAAAGTTCATTCCTTGCACATATGTAATCTCTGGAACCTGTTATCATATACAAATTAATTGTTCTATCACCTGCTTTGTCTCATAGTAAGAAAGATTTAATGTATATTAATACTTCACCCTGAAAATATAAGGGGATCAGATTACAGTGGAACAGATGTATCTCCTGTAAGTCTATTTTTTCTTTTTTATATATGTGTTTACTTGTTTTTGTCTACTTATTTGGAGTACTAGCACTGAATGCTGATGGCTGATCACATCAATGTCAGATATTTCAGAGATGTGAGGGAGAGATGGGAGGAGAGTAAGGTTGTAGACCATTTCAGAACAATCTGCTGAAACACAGTTGCTGCAAGGAAAAGAATTGTATCAGATCTGATTATGATGTCATAAAAGCTACCATTCATTAAGTTAAACATTAATTGCCTATTGTCAGCTGTAGTTAAGCCCAAACAGACTTGTTTCTGAAATGTACCACCCCCAGGTTTTTGTGGGTTTTTTGCTAGATTTTCCATAGAAAATGGGTCTGACTTAGTTGTCAAATGAATTTTTATTGCTCAGATAATATGTTGTGCTCTTGTAGCAAACCAGAATTTAATACCTTCAGCTTTTATCAAAATTACTTTTAACTTGGGGATATTCTGAATGTTCAAAGTTTGCCACAGATTCAGAGGGGATTCTGTGAGGGGATCATACATTATTTTACCTGATGCCTGAGTATAAACAAATTATCTTCCCCCTTGCCCCACTTTCCCTCTCTGTACAGTAAGTATAGATCTCTTTTTCTTACCTACAGTCAGGTACAGTCAAATGGCTAATTCTTT
>SJYX01016533.1:1708-23701 GCA_006410675.1 Oreotragus oreotragus | reverse complement strand
AGGCTATGGTTTTTCCAGTAGTCATGTATGGATGTGAGAGTTGGACTATAAAGAAAGCTAAGCATCGAAGAATTGATACTTTTGAACTGTGGTGCTGGAGAAGACTCTTGAGAGTCCCTTGGACTGCAAGGAGATCCAACCAGTCCATCCTAAAGGAGATCAGCCCTGGTTGTTCTTTGGAAGGAATGATGCTAAAGCTGAAACTCCAGTACTTTGGCCACCTCATGCGAAGAGTTGACTCATTGGAAAAGACTCTGATGCTGGGAGGGATTGGAGACAGGAGGAGAAGGGGACGACAGAGGATGAGATGGCTGGATGGCATCACCGACTCGATGGACATGAGTCTGAGTGAACTCCGGAAGATGGTGATGGACAGAGAGGCCTGGCGTGCTGCGATTCATGGGGTCACAACGAATCAGACATGAGTGGGCAACTGAACTGAACTGAACTGAAATACCATTCAGTGGGGTTATGATACCAGTGTTTGACAATTACTCACTTAAGGAATGACTAGAAGAGTAGTCAAGACAATAATGTCTATTCTGATCTCAACTGGGATTCTTATTCTTCTAAGTTTGTTGATTTTTTGTATCTCCCACAATGTTTTATTTTTGTCCCATACAATCTACCCTGGGATGATGTCATCCTGAGAACTTATCTGAAGTCTCTTTGAGGTAGAATCTTTATCACTATTTGCTTTTGAGTTTTATTTCCCTCTAAGTTCTCTTTAAAATGCTTGCTTGGCTGTCTCAGTAAACTTATTGTTTTCTGGATGTGTTCTCCTGCCATGGTGAAGGATGGCTCCATTCAGCTCCAGCTCTCCTGAAGATTTGCTTCCTAATTAAAGCCTGTGCTCAAAATAAGCCCCTCACTTCATAGTGCCAAGACTCTTCAATATACAGTAGTACATAGCAGCTCAACACAGGAGGTTCAATGTTCTGAGGTCATGTGATAATAAAAGCAGGAGCTAGAATTTTCCAGTAGATACTGAGTACTCTAACTGTATACTGACTCTACCAGGTAGGTCCTGGTACAACATAAGAGTCTTACTCTGGAATATATTTCCTTGATTTGCCTTTGAGTATAATAAAGATGGCTTTATAGGATTTTTAGACAGACTAGCTAATTCTACAAATACTATAGTTTCTTGGATTAGCCATAGCATTAGTTCTCTGGCTTTCCTTCCATGGAATAAGGATGATCTGATTGTTTGACCTTTTTCTCACAAATAAGCAACTTCAATAGCAGATCTTATAGAACTATGTAGATATTTCCTGAGTTTTGAAAAACTTGTTAAAATCACTATAAAGTATACTCATCACCATAAATTGGAAAATTACCAATTTACACTTGGTTATTTAACTTATATGCAGAGTACATCATGCAAAATGCCAGAATGGATGAAGCACAAGCTGGAATCAAGATTTCAGGGAGAAATATCAATAATTTCAGATATGCAGATGACACCACCCTTACGACAAAAAGCAAAGAGGAACTAAAGAGCCTCTTGATGAAAGTGAAAGAGGAGAGTGAAAAAGCTGGCTTAAAACTCAACATTCGAATACAAAGACCATGAATAGCCAAAGCAGTCTTGAAAAAGAAGAATGGAGCTGGAGGATTCACCTTCCTGACTTTGAATTATACTACAAAGCCACAGTCATCAAGACAGTATGGTATTGGCACAAATACAGAAATATAGATCAATGGAACAAGATAGAAAGCCCAGAAATATACCCATGCACCTATGGGTATCTTATTTTTGACAAAGGAGGCAAAAGTATACAATGGGGGCAAAGACAGCCTCCTCAATAAATGGTGCTGGGAAAACTGGAGAGCTACATGTAAAAGAATGAAATTAGAACACTTCCTAACACCATACACAAAGGTAAACTCAAAATGGATTAAAGACCTAAATGTATGACCAGAAACTATAAAACTCTTAGAGGAAAACATAGGCAGAACCCTCAATGACATAAACCAAAGCAAGATCCGCTATGACCCACCTCCCAGAGTAACGGAAATAAGAACAAAAGTAAACAAGTGGGACGTGATTAAACTTAAAAGCTTTTGCACAGCAAAGGAAACTATAAGCAAGGTGAAAAGACAACCCTCAGAATGGGAGAAAATAATAGCAAATGATACAACTGATAAAGGGTTGATTTGCAAAATATACAAGCAGCATATACATCTCAATGCCAGAAAAACAAACAATCCAATCAAAAAGTGTGGAAAAGATTTAAACAGACATTTCTCCAAAGAAGACACACAGATGACTAACAAACACATGAAAAGATGCTCAATGTCACTCATTATTTGAGAAATGCAAATCAAAACTACGATGAGATATCACCTCACAGCAGTCAAAAAGTCTACAAACAATAAATGCTGGAAAGGGTGTGGAGAAAAGGGAACACTCTTGCACTGTTGGTGGGCATGTAAACTGATACAGCCACTATGGAAGATGGTATGGAGATTTCTTTATGACCCAGCAATCCCACTCCTAAGCATCTACCCTGAGGAAACCAAAATTGAAAGAGACACATGTATCCCATTGTTCATGCAGCACTATTTACAATAGCTAGAACATGGAAGCAACCTAGATGTCCATCGACAGATGAATGGATAAAGAAGTTGTGATACATATACACAATGGAATAGTACTCAGCCATAAAAAGGAACACATTTGATTCAGTTGTGATGAGGTGGATGAACCTAGAACCTATTATACAGAGTGAAGTGAGTCAGAAAGAGAAAGAGAAATATCATATTCTAATGCATATATATAGAATCTAGAGAAATGATACTGAAGAATTTATTTACAGGGCAACAATGGAGAAACAGACATAGAGAGTAGACTTATGGACATGGGGAGAGGGGAGGAGATGGTGAGATATATGGAAAGAGTAACATGGAAACTTTCATTACCATATATAAAATAGCCAAAGGAAATTTGCTGTATGGCTCAGGAAACTCAAACAGGGGCTCTGTATCAATCTAGAGGCATGGGATGTATCATAAGATGGGTGGGAGGTTCAAAGGGATGGGGTATATGTATATCTATGGCTGATTCATGTTGAGGTTTGACAGAAAACAAAAAAAAAATTCTGTAAAGCAATTATCCTTCAATGAAAAAAAAAATTTAAAAACCACTTCAACATCCAAAAAACTAAGATCATGGCATCTGGTTCCATCACTTCATGGCAAATAGATGGGGAAACAATGGAAATAGTGACAGACTTTATTTTCTTGGGCTCCAAAATCACTGCAGATGTTGACTGCAACCATGAAATTAAAAGACGCTTGCTCCTTGGAAGAAAAGCTATGACCAACCTAGACAGCATATAAAAAGCAGACACATCACTTTGCTGACAAAGGTCCATATAGTCAGCTATGATTTTTCCAGTAGTCATGTATGGATGTGAGGGTTGGACCATAAAGAAAGCTGAAGAAGTGATGCTTTTGAACTGTGGTATTGGAGAAGAGTCTTGAGAGTTCCTTGGACTGCAAGAAGATCAAACCAGTCATTTCTAAAGGAAATCAGTCCTGAGTATTCATCGGAAGGACTGATGCTGAAGGTGAAGCTCCAGTACTTTGGCCATCTGATACAAAGAACTGACTCACTGGAAAATATCTTGATGCTGGGAAAGATTGAAGGCAGGAGGAGAAGGGGAGAACAGAGGATGAATTGGTTGGATGGCATCACCGATTCAATGGACATGAGTTTGAGCAAGCTTTGGGAGTTGGTGATGGACAGGGAAGCCTGGTGTGCTGCAGTCCATGGTATCACAAAGAGTCGGACACAACTGAACTACTGAACTGAACTGGACTGATTGCCAATACTACTCAGAGTGCGCTGCTCATTGCTGTCTAGTCCACCTAGTGACATCATGAAAAGTAAATATGGAGTGGACCACTAGAATTGACTTTCTCCAAAAGATTTGTCTCAGGATTTTGCTTTTATCCCTTCGCATGCTAAGCATCTATGCCTGGAACTAAAGTCAGTCTTAAGGAGAGGGTTAAAAGAACAAATGGGGAGAGAGAACTCATATTTACTAAGCACCTCCTATGAATTAGGTAAGGCCCCTTATCTGAGTTCATTTTCATAAAATTCTTGTAGGCCATAAATTTTCTCTTATGGTTTAGGTAACTTGAAGAAGATAAATGACATAGGAGTTGAATCTATGGCCTTCAGACTACTGAGATCATGGTTTTCCATTTTTTCCATTTTCTGCTACATAATATACATGAACTTGAAAAACTGTGTTTAATTAAATCTTGATCTTCATGTTAAAACTATTTTTATTTAAAATATTCTCATTCATTCACTCAACAGCCAATATCGGGAGCATCTGCTTTATGTCAAGTGTTGTATTAAACCTATTGTTACTCTGCTCATTCTCTATCATCTTATCCCGCGCAAAGAACTGATCTTGCTTAACTTCCCAGATGCTCAAGGACATGACACTTTTACAGATTTGAATTGATTTAACCTTTTTAAGCTTTGGAAGGATCACGGCTGATCTCTTTCAGATATATCTGTGGTAAGGGGGGAATGTTAATGCCAGTGCTTTGTACATTTTAATCCTTTAACTTGAAACCAACAATGTACTAAACTCAATTGGCTCATTCTAGTGAGCCAAATATCAAACTGGGGTCCATTGCTCTGTGAACTTTGCACAAAACAGAGTCCTCTAAAGATCAAAGAGGGGTCCTAGAGATGAATTCACATCCCAGAGAGCAGCTATGCTCATACAGGCTGAATCCATGACATAGTCTTAAATAGAGAGATCCACAAGCCAACCAGAGAGATACTGAGATTGTGTCTCACAGCGCCAGAAAAGAAAACCTCATCTTCCTCTGATTTCATCTACAATGAAGTCAAAGATTGGATTTCTGGAAATATCTGGATGACTGAGTAGAATTTTATGCAACTTCATCTCAATATTTGGTAACATTTATACATAGCCTGAGGTTGCTAAATTCAAGCCATTCTCTACTGTTTAAAACACTTTTTTCCTCCTCCCCCACCCCCACCCCATAAAATGGCTTCATTGTTCCTTATTTAGTCTAACAGAAAGATCCATGCACCAGGCACTGCCTTAGCTTTGCTTGGCTTCAATTATACAAACTAACCACACTGAGTTGGATGTAACTGCTGCTAGCAGTGTGCCTGCCCTCTCCAATTCATGAGTGGAGTTTTTCCACCCACAATGTCAGGTACAGGATATGAACCAACTATCAAAATTCTCTAGTGCAAATGGGGGGAAGTTCCAATGAAATGATACTGCTTCTAAGATGATACTGCTTCCCCACACTTAATAACAATTAAAACAGCCAGATTTTTAATTTATTAATAACTATGATCCTGGCACTAAACTAACTTCCTTACATACATTATCTCTTTTAACAATATGGAATTCATCTATATTTTGTCAAATTGTTGAATACTTGAATATGTTACTCTTTTTTCAAATCACAGTTTGTTTTAATTCAGTTGAGCTGTCTGTCCTCTCCTGTTTGTGGTCCCCGAGGGCTGTCAACTCCCTGCTGCCATGCAATACCAATTACATACTTTCAGACCACTAATCTCTCTCCACCCCACCAGCTTTCCTGCTCCTGACCACAGAGTGACAACATCAGCTGCGCCATGCCACGGAAAACAGGACTCAACATTTCAGGAGAACCAGCTCAGCTAAGAGAGTTTCCTGAGTTGTGAAAAACCTCTTAGCACTTCAGTGTTGTATTAACCTGAGCTTCACCTGCTTTTGTTTGGGTAACAGGGATCATTAGCCATGTGAACATCTTCCATGCAACCACAAACAGAAACAGGATGATTGCTCTTGGCCCAGACAGACCCTCTCAGCCTGGCAACAAGCTGATACAGCTCAGTGGGCAATGCAGCTGAATGGAAACCCTGTTTTCAGGAGAACCAATAAACCAAGATACTCTGTGACCCTGAGCTAGTATTTAACTTTTGGCTTTACCCTGAGACCAGCTGCAGGCACCTTTTAAAAACAATTAGATAACTCCTAGCCAAATAGAAAAGGAACTATTTTCAAGAATGAGCACAGGTCATCACCTGTCTCGGCCAGTAAATTAGGTCATATATTTTGACCATGTTCAACCAAGACTCCTGTGGACGCTTATCAGGTCCCAGGACCCTTTCCTGTTTCCATATACACAACTTTGACAGGATTAATGAAGAGTTTTATCTTATTATTTCAACTGTACATGCACTTTAAAAACATCACTAAGCATAGGTATGATATTCTCTTAATTTCTACAGGGTTCTTTGTTGTTAATTGGCCATTCTTTGGAACTTTCATCCACATCTTATAAGATTTTGAAGTTTAAAATAGATCTGAAAGGATTACAAGTCAATTACATTGTGATTATTTTCTTATTTCTTTTCATTTTCCCCTGCTTTATTTTAATCTAAAATGTATCTACTTTTCAAGTTATTCTCTCCATATTGCTGGGTTAATGCTAGAGTGAACATGGGATGAGAGAGAAGCTTCCTGGTAATATCTCACAAACCACTGAATTCATCCATCTTTCATAGGTTTCTGTCTCCAGACCTTCCACAAAAGTGTAGGACACTTGCACCTTACCTTTTGTTGGATATAATTATTTTCAAAGTTCCTTAATCTGTTTCTAAAAGATTGAAACAGTTTTATTAAGGGTCTTGTGGGTAGTTGAGGACACAGTTAAAGTAAGGAAATTAAGTTTAAAGTATTACTATACATCACTATGATCTTTGTTTTATAAACAGGGAAGTGATATCATAGGGTACATTAAGACTCAGCCAAAACCACACAGCATAACAGCATGTGGGAGACTTAGAAACAAAACTCTGATAATGATCTAAAGCTTTCATATATTGTGCTACATGATGCTTGATAATACTAGATTAAACTAAGACACTCCTTTATTTTCAAAGTCTGCAAGGTAAGTCATTATGTAAGCAGAAGGTACTTCTGATTCAACACAGTCAGTGCTCAGAAGTTAAGTGTTGAACATGGCACCAGAATGATCACAGTTGTCGGCCATTTGTCCATAGAGGAGTTAAACAGGAATGAGAGTATCATATATTTTTCCATGGAACAAATAAAGGAATTTTTATAACAGTTCAAATAATCTATCCAAATTTAGAGTGAATATCTTATCTGTGAGTCTATTGTCAGTATTTTTTTTTTTTTTTTTGAGTGCAGGAAAAATGATATGAGGAAAAGAAATGGGTCTGCTCATTTCTGGGGAAAATGTCCCATCCTTTCATTTTAGAGATAATTGGCACTTCCAGTTGATTTGTGGATATTAATGATAAGCTGACCATATAAAAAGTATACAAGTGGGTAGATTTCCCTCTCCTTTTGAAAATATTACATTGAATCCTATAAAGTTAGAAAAAATAAAATATGTAAGTGATCCAAATAAGAGTCTGCCCAGAGTCACAGGTGATTTCCACTTATGACCAAGAATTAGAGGACAGTTGAATTCCTTCTAGTCCTTTTCATGGTCAGTGCAAATCAGTGGCTAGTGTGTGCGTGCTCAGTGGTGTCTGACTCTGCAACACCAAAGACTGTAGCCCACCAGGCTCCTCTGTCCCTGGGATTTCCCAGGCAAGAACACTGGAGTGGGTTGCCATTTCCTTCTGCAGGGGATCTTCCTGACCCAGGGATCAAACCTATGTCTCTCAAGTCTCCTGCATTGGCAGGCAGGTTCTTTACCACTAACACCACCTGGGAAGCCCTGCCAGGTCACCAGCCCAACAACCCCTACATTTCAGTCCAGAATAGAAAGCAAAAGCTTTGTGGCCCTGTAAATTTTTCAAATAACTAAAAGGACTGATGATGATTAACTTTTATGGTAATTTGTTTGGCAGGATAACATGTGTAAATCCTCCTCATATCCACTCCTTTTCAAGCAGATTGTTAATATTTTGTAATGCCAGCCCTAGAGACTTTGGCAAGGTGAGAAACAGAAAAAGGAAATGGTGTTTTGAGGCTCAGGAAGTCAAGTTCAAGAAGAAAGGAGAGGTGATGCTTTTGAAAAACTAAACGTAGTTGGAAAAGGGAAAGAGATCTATAAATCCTCGGAGCAATGTCCACACATAGTCTGTGACAGCAATGTCAGAAGGTGGCAAGACTTTAGAGGGGAATGGTTGCATGGTGTGTATAAGGAATCAGGATCATAGATACCAAGATTCCCAGGTCATAAAAGTTCTTCCCTGCACCCAAGTATAGCACATAAATAGCAGAGTTCCAGACCTGAAGTGACAATGTGAACTGAATTAATGTTGCAATGCAAAATATTGATTGATGTCCATATAAATTTCTCCAGTCCTTTAGCACTAATTAGGATCACAAAGTTTTAGAGGATGGGGAAAGCTAGTTGCATCAACCAAGAAGTTTTCATTCTCAGGACTGATGTAAAAAAATGTTAAGTGGTATTTCTGTATAAATTTGTTTACTTACTTTACTTTGGTGAGAGGCAAACTTTCTTGATATATAAGATGCTGCCAATGTAACAAAACATCCAATAACAAGATGTGTATTCTTGAAAGTTAAAGAAACTTGTGCCTTTCCCTGCTTCGGTTTGGGTATGTCTTTGACCTTGAACAAGCCCTTGAAATATGCTCAGCTTCACGTACTTCATTTAAGACAGGAACAAGTATAGCTATCAGGCTTACCTCATAAAGCTAGTAGACACAGAATTACCGATAGTGGTAGCAGGACCAATAGAGTTGGGGCTATTGTTGGTATTGTTGTTTATTAGTATTGCTGTGATGTGTGAGAATAGTTTCTTTAATAAGACCTACCAATGATTGTTGTCAATATATCAATTAATAGGGATCATAGTTTCTCTAGCTGAAAAATGTAAATGTTGCAGGTAATATGAATACACTTTCATATATCTGTACATATTTTAGTAAGTTTGTTTTTTTGCTAAGTTGCTTCAGTTGTGTCTAACTCTGCAATCCTATGGACAGTAGCTGGCAGGCTCCTTTGTCCATGGGGATTCTCTAGGCAGGAATACTGGAGTTCATCACAAGATAACTAGAAACCAACCTACAGATTATATTTCTAAAAGCAGTACAATTATAAACAGCTCTTTGAAAAGTCACTTATTAAATTATTATTAAAAGTCAAATGATAAATTCACTGAGGAGGTGCCCTGGTTCATTTTTGGTCATGTGAGTAATATTGAAATACGGATAGTTTGTATTTTAAATGATATGTCAATAACCAAAGTTTGGGGGCAGACTTGCTTGAAATAGAGCATGGTGTTTTAACCAAGCAATATTTTTGCTCTAGGTCAGGGAAACAAGAGCTACAGAACCAGGAAATGTAGAGGGAGTGTGGAAAATATTTAATCAACAGTTATCCCTCTAAAGGAAAATCACTAGCATCTATAAAGTGAAGCAGATGACAGCGCTGTTCTGCTTCTCAGTATGAAGGGAGGAGGTACTAGCCATGTCGTTTCTTTCATAATAAAGATTAAAAAGTACATATGCAAAAATATGGGGGAGGGGAAGATGCGGAGGGGCAGATTCTACATTCCACAGCCCAGAGATGAACAAGAGCTAGGAATGCTACCTTTATAAATTATGTATACAAAGGGGAAATGAGTGAAACCATTAAAAAATTCAGATCTAAGGGATAACTTGATACTTTATCATAACCAGATTTATGGAAATACCTAGTCAGTTCCTGTCTATTTTAAGCATGGCCACCTGATAAGTTACCTATCATAGCAATAATCTGTGTTTAAATATAGCAGTGAAGTATTTCCATAATCTTTGAAGTCTTTATTTCTAATTAGCTAAAATTAGATCTACAGCAACTTAGTGTTTACCTATATTTCCTTTCCTCTTGAGGCTCAGATCTTTGTTTCAGCACCTGCATCCAAGAGAATGACTGAGTTGAGGCCAAATTGATAGTGATCACACTCAACCTCAGAGAGGAGAGATGAGAGGCAAAACTCAGGAGAAAGTTAGACAGTGGTCTTTTCTCATACCATCCTCGTTTAACCTTGATAAGGTCACGTTGGTGGAAGAGTTGCTTTTTTAAAGTTGAAACACAAATACATGAGGTCTAACATAAAGATATGAGTAGATATGGAAATCCTACTTCTTGATTTTATGCTCTAAGTGAGGATAAAAAGAAGCATGCAAGTGAAATAAATATACTTAACTCAAGTACTGGTAGAGAGACAGCCAGGGGAAATGATGTTTCAACTTTCATGGCACAGGTTCCAGCTCCAGAGTCAACTTGTGTTGTGAACAACACAAGGGTAAAAATGTGGCCATAGTATATTGACAAATCAGAGTTTTCCTGTCTTGCTACCAACAATTGCAATGGGAGAGCTCTAGCCCCGACAAGGTCTCCCCAACTAGTTCAGGAAGACCCCAAGCAGAGCTTTCACTTGTTCTCTTGTCCATCCTGTGGTCCTGTATTTCCTCTTCTTATTCAGCAGCTTCTAATGCCCCTTCTAAGAGTGAAATCCTCTGCTTTGTTTCCTATTTGTGGTATTCAGTAGTTATTTTTGCCGCCAACCTTCATTTATCCATCTTCTAGCTATAGCAACCAAAGTTTTGCTTTGTGGGAATTCCTCCTTTTCCTCCTCCTTTCTCAGTCCTGTTGCTTAAGTGGGGTTGCCCCCACCCTGACGTGTATTAACTAATTGTATGTATAGCCTTTCTTCCTGGTTACAATAACCTATTCAGGAACAGACATGTAACCCATCCAAGGTGAATGAGACATGAGATGCTTGCTCTGTCTTCTATGGCAGCAATCAGAAAAGCCTGGCTCAACCCCTTGAGATGGTACAGGATGTACCTGCCATTTCCTCTGACTGCCCCTGCCATTTCCTTCCTCTGTGACAGGCCTGTTGAAGCCCTGCTCTGCCACCCACTAGCTATGTGGTCCTGGATAAGTTGTTTAACCTCTGTGTGTTTCCTCATCATTGTTGTTCAGTCGCTAAGTCAAGTTCAGCTCTCTGCAACCCCATGCAAAGATAGCAGCATGCCAGACTCCTCTGTCCTTCACTATCTCCTGGAGTTTTCTCAAATTCATGTCTGTTGAGTCAGTGATGCTATCTAACCATCTCATTCTCTGTCGTCCCCTTCTTCTCCTGCCTTCAATCTTTCCCAGAATCGGGGTCTTTTCCAATAAGTCAGTTCTTCACATTAGGTGGCCAAAGCATTGGAGTTTCAGCTTCGGCATCAGTAATTCCAATAAATATTTAGGGCCTATTTCCTTTAGGATTGACTGGCTTGATATCCTTGCAGCCCAAGGAACTCTTTTTAAAAGTCTTCTCCAAGACCACAGTTCAAAAGCATCAACTCTTCAGTGCTCAGCTTTCTTTATACTCCAGTTCTCATATCCATACATGACTACTGGAAAAACCATAGCTTTGACTGGACAGACATTTATTGGAAAAATAATGTCTCTGCTTTTTAATATGCTGTCTAGGTTGGTCATAACTTTCTTTCCAAGGAGAAAGCATCTTTTAATTTCATGGCTACAGTCATGGTCAGCAGTGATTTTGAAACCCAAGAAAATAAAATCTGTCACTGTTTTCAATTTTTCTTCTTCTATTTGCTATGAAGTGATGGGGCCAGATGCCATGATCTTTGTTTTTTGAATGCTGAGTTTTAAGCCAGCTTTTCCACTCTCCTCTTTCATTTCCATCAAGAGGCTCTTTAGTTCCTCTTTGCTTTCTGCCATTAGAGTGGTATCATCTGCATATCTGAGGTTATTGATATTTCTCCTAGCAATCTTGATTCCAGCCTGTGATTTATCCAGCCTGGCATTTCACATGATTCACTCTGCATAGAAGCTAAATAAACAGGGTGATGATATACAGCCTTGATGTGCTCCTTTCCTGATTTAGAACCTGTCCGTTGTCCCATGTAAGGTTCTAACTGTTGCTTCCTGAGCTACATACAGGTTTCTCAGAAGACAGGTAAGATGGTCTGGTACTCCTGTCTTTTTAAGAGTTTTCCATAGTTTTTTGTGATCCACACAGGCACATTAATTTTGAGATGTACTACTACTGCTGCTACTGCTGCTGCTAAGTCATTTCAGTCGTGTCCGACTCTGTGTGATCCCATAGGCGGCAGCCCAACAGGCTCCAGGCAAGAACACTGGAGTGGGTTGCCATTTCCTTCTCCAATGCATGTATGCATGCTAAGTCGCTTCAGTCATGTCCAACTGTGAGACCCTATGGACAGCAGCCCACCAGGCTCCTCTCTCCATGAGATTCTTTAGGCAAGAATGCTGGAGAAGATGTATTCTACTGTGGTTTAAATCTAGGAGCACCGTTTTCTTCCTTGTTAGAACAGAAGTGACCCTAATTTATTTATCTATTTTTTAATTTTTATTTTTTACTTTATTTTACTTTACAATACTGTATTGGTTTTGCCATACATTGACATGAATCCACCACGGGTGTACATGAGTTCCCAATCCTGAACCCCCCTCCCACCTCCCACCCCATATCATCTCTCTGGATCATCCCTGTGCAACAGCCCCAAACATCCTGTATCCTGTATCAAACATAGACTGGCAATTCATTTCTTACATGATAGTATACATGTTTCAATGCCATTCTCCGAAATCATCCCACCCTCTCTCTCTCTCCCTCAGAGTCCAAAAGTCCGTTCTATACATCTGTGTCTCTTTTGCTGTTTCGCATACAGAGTTATCATTACCATCTTTCTAAATTCCAAAAACAGACTTTTCAGAACTTCTCTGTACAAAATCTCTAATTATGCTTTTATGATTGTTATTGTCATAAGGACAATAACAATGGATAGCCACTCAAATTATTTTATGTAATACTAACTCAAATTTACTGTATGGAAATAAGGAAACAAGACTTTTTTCATACAGATTATCTTCCCANATCCTGTATCAAACATAGACTGGCAATTCATTTCTTACATGATAGTATACATGTTTCAATGCCATTCTCCGAAATCATCCCACCCTCTCTCTCTCTCCCTCAGAGTCCAAAAGTCCGTTCTATACATCTGTGTCTCTTTTGCTGTTTCGCATACAGAGTTATCATTACCATCTTTCTAAATTCCAAAAACAGACTTTTCAGAACTTCTCTGTACAAAATCTCTAATTATGCTTTTATGATTGTTATTGTCATAAGGACAATAACAATGGATAGCCACTCAAATTATTTTATGTAATACTAACTCAAATTTACTGTATGGAAATAAGGAAACAAGACTTTTTTCATACAGATTATCTTCCCAGAAGCCAAAGGAAGCTAAAGAACCAGATATCAGGAAGGGCAGAAATCAAAATAGAACTCATGGAATCAAAAGGCCATTCAGAATATAAGGCAGCTCTAGTATCAAGAGGCGGTGGATATTCAGTCCAGATCTATGCTTTTTAACTGACTCAGCTACTCTCTTATTTTCTGTGTCCTTCTCTCTCTGAGGCCCTCTGGTTTATTTTTTTCATACTTGGCAGTGCAGTGTCCTAAGAGTAGAAATCTAATGGGCTCAACTGATTAATAACCCTTCATCATTTTTTGGAGCAGATTTTTGGGACAATATCACATAGGTTGTTGCCCATGCCATAGTTAGCTTAGTTGCCCATCAAGTCTCGCCACCTGGGTGCAGTGGATCACATGGCACAGGGTCACGTGTTATACAACCTGGCCATCTGAAACTAACTTCTCACAATCTGATGTTGTAACTGCACCCTTGACCTTGGAAAAGAAAATAAGAAAAGAAATTTTTCCTCTGGAATGATCAACTCATACATCTAGCTGAAAAAATAGAATCACTGAATTCACCATCATCATCAGACTAATTTAAGAAAGGAAAATAAGTCATTTTACTGTAATATTCTAGCTTGACAAAAAAAAGACTTAACAATCTTATATTAATTTATTCTTTTTGCATCCCTGAGAAATTGGTAAATTTTTGCCTATTCAAAAAAGTAGAATTGTCACATAGCTAGAATTTGTACTCAGCATTCTAGGACATGAAATCTGTTTTTAATCTAAACCAACTAGCTTCCAGCTGCTGTGATACTGGCTGCTTTGAAAAATACACAGATCTCTTTTTACTGCACCAAAAAAAAATCAATCCATATTGGGAAATTAGACCTCCCCTTGCAACTATCAATTTGAGAAACAGCCATTTGTTTCTGTGGGAGTGCAGGATGAACCTGGCTGTTTTAAACAGATGACCTAAGAAGCCCATTACAGATGAATCAAGATTGGATTAGAAAATAAATATGAAAAAAATTATCAGAGTTAATGCTGTGAAATGGCCTAAGTTCATTTTCATAAGAAGTGCCAACTGCCCTGAATTATTGATAATGCTGTATAATGTGGTAAATGTAATACAGTGTTTGGAAAGGATTCTGTTTAGTTGGTTGTTGATTTTAAGCCACTGAGTCTTTAAAATGTTAAAGTCCTTAAATCTGAAATGGGATATGATTACAACATGTCTTATGAAGTCTGTATTATTCTCCTCCTTCTGTTGTCTAATCTCTCATCCCTCAATACTGAGAACAGAAGTAGCCATAGTGTAAGGTCAGACAGAGGTCCATTTAGCATGATTTTATGTAGTAGATTAGATGGACAGGAGAAAGTCTTCCTCTACATCCATTCCTATGTCCAAAAGCTATGGTTCAATTTGAATCGAGCCTTAAAAGGGAGTAGTGAATAGGATAAGAATGACCCAGCAAGACTAACACTCAAACTACACTCCTGAAACCAACTATCATCAGTTTCTTCTGACCTAATTCATGACTACAATGCTTTTAAATATTTTAGGAGTCATTGCCAACTTGTGCACTGATACTCAAGTTTTTGTAGTCACTAGTTCTCCTACATGGTGATCTAGCTATTAAACAAATAATATCTATCAAGTTAATGTTAGATAAACACCTATGTTGCCATCTGATTGATAATACAGGGAATCTGTTTCTGAACATGTGGCTCAATTGGAAAGTAAAATCTTTTCAATTGGAAAGTAAAATCTGTGCCTAAAGATTTGACTGTTTTTTATTGTTTAGTATTTGTTATGTGGTGAGTTTCTTCTCTCTCCACATTCTTCTACTCAACACCACAGCAATAAAACAAATTTAGAAAGATGGTAATGAGGACCCTGCATGCAGGACAGCAAAAAAGATACAGATGTGTAGAGCGGANAAAATAAATAAATACAAAAAAATAAAATAAAAAAATAAAATAAAAAAATAAAACAAATCTTTTTTTTTTTTTTTTGCAAATGCAGGTGAAAAGTTAACTTATTTCTTATGCCTAGTCTTAATGATATATTTTTAGCATCATCCCTGGTATTTCATATCTTAACAAACATTTTATATTATTATTTTTGTGCTGCAAGCATATTGTTTTGAATCAAGTACCCTTTAGAGCACCTTCTTCATCTGGCTACATATCTCTGCATGAGTACCTGAGTCAGATGCTCAAAAATAGTACTGCTATCTATTCAATAAACAAGTATTAAGCTTTTGCTATTCCCTAGACCCTGCAACCTCTCTGCATCTTTACATACTGACTCGAATTTGCACACTTAAGTAATCACATTTTCTCAGGATGTCGAGTTTAAGCAAATAGGCTCTAAGCATCTCCATGTACCATTCTTTGACTTGATCTCATTACTCTTTCTGCAGTCCAGCCTTCCTACATACTTAGTGTCTGAGTTCCTAGGCTATTAATGCACTTAGATATCTTCAGGACTGAAACCTTTCTTGGATCGTTTAGTCTTCTGCTGCTCTCTTGACCCAAAATATCTCAACCTTGTATCCCAGGGCTGGGGCTTTGCTTCCTGCTACTCTTTTCCCTGATACCCACTCCAGTATTCAGGATTCCAGATTTCCAGATCACTTGCTCTCACACCCCTTATAACTATATTCCCCTAGTTGAAACAATTGCCTCGTTATATTCCTCCTACCCCATTCCTACCATTCCAGGCTGCTAGTCTAGCTACTTTTATATAATCATTCACATACTGACTTCCATATTCCAATTGCCAAATTGGATTTATTTCCCTGCCTGTAAATGGGACATGTGGGAGAAACAGTGGGAGAAACCAGTTCCAAATCCTGGACCCTCTCAACTTGGCCTGTCCCATTGTAATTCACTACCCACAGTTAATTGTTCCTAACATAAGGAAAAAACAAAAAGGATATCATGGTATTTGATCTTTAATGGAAGAGAGAATTTGTATAGTCTATCAGAAAAAAAAAAAAATGCTAAGTTAGATCCAAGCATCTACAATTTCTACTTGGCCTCCTGATAATCTCTAGACAGGTTATGTATGTGTACTATAGTGGATGAGACAGTTATACTATTCTTCCAAGTTACTGAATTTCTCTGCAGTGAGATGCAACATTGTAGAGTAGAAATGGCAGAGAAATAAACAGAAAAATCTATGATCTTGGTCTTGATTTTCCACTTACTATTATAGTATTACTAATATTATACCCTCACCTTAACATCTCCTAGCTGTCCTCCTAGGGAATGTGGGAACAATAACAGTTCATTAGCAGTGCCTGTAAACCATCAAATCTTTAAGACTTGACTTTGGTAAACTACAAAAGTCAATAAATAAATGAAGAAGAATTTGTCCCAGCTTGGCCTGGTTGAGGAGAATAACTTAAGGTTTCTCTCTATTTGCGCTATCCTCTAGGACATGTTTGTGTAAAAGCATGTCGATGAAATGGGCTCGTCTCCTGCATGTATATTGTACCCATTCACCATTAAAAAGTCAGATTCCAGTTTTTCTATGGCTATCAAGTTTCACAATGTCTATTTTAAAGGAAACACAGAGCAACCTGCTCCACAGACGTGCTTGGCTCCTGTGGCCCTGTCCTCCTGCCACCCCTACCGCGTCCACATATGGACCTGGTTTCAGATGGTCTTGCTCAGAGGATAAAATGGCCTGGATTAATCCAGGACATGTAGCTGGCGGTCTCCACCATGACCCTCCTGCTTAACTCTTTTCTTGCTCTTACTTTGCTTTAGGAAGTGACATGTTTTTAGCACAAAGGAAAAAAATCCTGATTTTGAAAGTTATTAAACTGCAGGGGGAAAAATTTTTTTTCTAAAACTGAAAAATAAACCATGAAGAATGAGGCTATGTGGCCCCATATGGCTAGAGGTCACCTATGCTGTACCCGGGGTAAATAAAGTGAGACTAGGTGCTGTGGGAACAAAGAGCAGGGGCACCTGACCAGATCTGGGAGGACTGGGAACACTTCCTAGGGGAGGTGATGCCCAACAGCTCTTCCTGAGATGCAGCTATATTTCCCAGAGCTCCCTAGGCATGAGTCCTGGTGCTGGAACTAAGAAAAGTCACTCTGACCACAACAAGGCAGAGTAGGGGTCTCCAGCTCACTAGGGGCACATGAGCTTCCTTGCTCTCATCACTGTTCACCTCTAGGGTACTTGCTGCATGTCTATGAGGCCAATTTGACCATGTTCATACATCTTAAAGCAAAAACTCTAAACATGTTAATAAATAGGGTAGTTTTAATAAACTTACTGTGGAGAAACAAAGAGCATTACATAACACAATACATTCAAAGGACACAAAAACCTTAGAAACCTTTAAAAGCACTCCTTTTCTGCCAAAGTTCTTGTAACTGTAGTAGCTACTACATCTCATTCTCTCTAATGTACCATTTGATGTCTGTCTTTTTTATATGTCTCTATCTTTGTCTCTCTGTTCTCTTACTGCTTCTGTCTCTGTCTGGGTGCATATTCTATTTTTATTGAGATATAATTGACCTAAAACATCATGTACGTTTAAGGTATACAATGTGTTGATTTGGTAATTTACACGTTGCTATATGATTACCACTATAGCATTAGGTAACACTTCTATGATGTTGCATAATTATTATTTCATTTTTATGCTGTGAACATTAAGATCTAGTCTCTCAGCCACTTTGAAGTTTATAATATGCTACTGTGAACTATAACCACTATGCTCTACACTAGATCTCCAGCACCTATTTATCTATTAGTTGCAAATTTGTACCCTTAAAAAACACCTCCTCACTATATGGCTCAGGAAACTCCAACAAGGCCTCTGTATCAACCTAGATGGATGGGATGGGGAGGGAGACGGGAGGGAGTTTCAAAAGAAAGGGGATATATGTATACCTATGGTTGATTCATGTTGAGGTTTGACAGAAAACAGAAAAATTCTGTAAAGCAATTATCCTTCAATAAAGTCTTTTTATGATACTTATTATTATTCTCTTTTTTCATTTCACCTGTAAAAATTTGCAGAGTTCTTTCTTTTTACCCATAAGTTACATTTTTTTCTTCTTTAGTCATGAAGAATTCCCGCCTCATCCCTCCCCTATCATCTTCCTCTTTATACTGGTACCATTAAGAAACTGTTACATATGTAAGTCTCAGTAATTGGGAATTTCATTAATGTGTAATACTGAGCACTTTACTTGTTAATAAAGACTTGATATAATAGCAGAAAACAAACAAACAAACAAACAAAAAAACACCTCCTCATTTCCCCCTTCCCACATCCCCGGTAATTACCATTCTACTTTCTGTTTTTATTATTTGGCTTTTTAGATTCCATATGAGCAAAATGTATGAAGGCAAAGTGGTTATCTGAGGAGGCTTTGCAAATAGCTGAGGAAAGAAGAGAAGCAAAAGGCAAGGGAGAAAGGGGAAGACATAACTGAATGCAGAGTTCCAGAGAATAGCAAGGAGAGATTAGAAGGTCTTCTTCAGTGAACAATGGAAAGAAGTACAGGAAAACAATGGAATAAGAAAGACTAGAGATCTCTTCAAGAAAACTGGAGAGATCACAGGAACATTTCATACAAGGATATGCATGATAAAGGACAGAAATGGTAAGGACCTAACAGAAACAGAGGAGATTAAGAAGAGGTGGCATGAATACACAAAAGAACTCTACAAAAAGGTCTTAATGACATGGATAACCACTATGGTGTTTTCGCTCACCTAGAGTCTGACATCCTGGAGTGTGAAGTCAAGGGGGCCTTAGGAATCATCACAAGGAACGAAGCTAGCGGAAGTGATGGAATTCCAGCTGAGCTATTTAAAATCCTAAAATATGATGCTGTTAAAGTTCTGCACTCAATATGTCAGCAAATTTTAAAAACTCAGCAGTGGCCACAGGGCTGGAAAAGGACAGTTTTCATTCCAATCCCAAAGAAAGGCAAGGCCAAAGAATATTCAAACTACTGTACAATGGTGTTCATTTCACATGCTAGTAAGGTTATGTTCAAAATCCTTCAAGCTAGGCTTCAGCACTATGTGAACCAAGCACTTCCAGATGTACAAGCTGTGTTTAGAAAAAGCAGAGGAACCAGAGATTAAATTTCCAATACTTGTTGCATCATGGAGAAAGCAAGGGAATTCCAGGAAAACATCTACTTCTTCTTCATTGACTATGCTAAAACCTTTGCGTAGATCACAACAAACTGTGGAAAATTCTTAAACAGATGGGAGTACCAGACCATCTTTTCTGTTTCCAGAGAAACCTGTATGCAGGTCAAGAAGAAACAGTTAGAAATAGACATAGAATGACTGACTGGCTCAAAATTGGGAAAGGATTAAGACAAGGCTATATGTTGTCACCTTGCTTATGTAACTTACATGCAGAATACATCATGCAAAATGTTGGACTGGATGACTCACAAGCTGGAATCAAGATTGCTGGGAGAAATATCAACAACCTCAGATATGCAGATGACACCATTCTAATGGCAGAAAGTGAAAAGAAATTAAAGAGTCTTTTGATGAAGGTGAAAGAGAAGAGTGAAAAGCTGGCTTAAAACTTAACATTCAAAAAACTAAGATTATGGCATCTGTTTACATCACTTCATGGCAAATAGAAGGGGAAAAGTGGAAGCCATGACAGATTTTATTTTCCTGGGCTTTAAAAATCACTGGGAATAGTGACTACAGCCATGAAATTAAAAGATGCCTGCTCTTTGGAGGGAAAGCTATGACAAACTTAGACAGTGTATTAAAAATTAGAGACATTATTTTGCTGACAAAGGTCCACATAGTCAAAACTATGTTTCTTCCAGTAGTCATGTATGGATGTGAGAGTTGGTCCATAAGGAAGGTGGAGCACTGAAGAATTGATGCTTTTGAATTGTGATGCTGAGGAAGACACTTAGGAATGCCTTGGACAGCAAGGAAATCAAACCAGTCATTCCTAAAGGAAATCAACCCTAAATATTCATTGCAAGGACTGCTGCTAAAGCTGAAGCTCCAATACTTTGGTCACCTAATGTGAAGTCCTGATTCATTGGAAAAGACCTTGATGCTCGGGAAGATTGAAGGCAAAAGGAGCAGGGGGTAGAAGAGGATGAGATACTTAGATAGTATCACTGACTCAATTGATGTGAATTTGAACAAACTCCAGGAGATAGTAGAGGACAGAAGATCCTGGTGTGTCATAGACCATGGGGTTGCAAAGCATTAGACACGACTTAGTGACTGAACAACACAATAACATATGAGTGACATCATATAGTATTTGTCTTTTTCTGTCTGACTTATGTCACTTAGCATAATGCCCTCAGGGTTGAACAATACTGTCACAATTGACAAGATTTCTTTCTTTCTCATGGATGAATAGTATTCCATTGTATGTGTGTTTGAGACATCATCTTATCCATTCATCCACTGACAGCAAGTCATATGCCATATGTCTTTCAGAGTTATGTCTGAGGTGTGTTTGTATGTGTGTATGTCTTTGTTAATCTTAGTCTGTCTTTTTTAATCTCTCCTTTTCCTTCTATCCTACCACTATCTCCTCAACTTTTCCACCTGCATCTTCCTTCATCCAGATTGTCCAAGATGCTAAGCTCTATCTCCCAATTCTTGGCTCTCCCTATGGGTCTACCCATATTTTAGTGTATGAAGTTATTCTTAGTTTCTTTAATTTTCTATTACCATCTCTCATCCTACTCAGAAAATAAGGACTACTCTCTTTGGTATCTATAGTTCATAGAATATTGGAAATGAAAGATGGCAAATCTTATAATGTAATTATATTCTTTTCACCAGCCTCATCTCATTTCTCCACTCTTTGCACTCTCCTTATGAGGTAGACAGAACTTCTTGCAGTGCCACAGACTCCTTTCTGTTAATAGCCTGTCAGTCTTATCTGTCTTACTACTCCCTCTTTTTCCCTGGAAACTGCCACTTTTCTTCTAAGGACTGGGTCATCCACCTAGAAAGGAAGATACTCCCTTCAATGTGGAATTAGATAAGCCTCAGGGAAGCCCTTTCTGCTTCCCCTTACAGATTAACTACATCGATCAGGAAATGTCAGCAAGCTTGAATGTCTTCTCCACAGGATATGGTTCCTTAGACATGTAAATATATGTGTACCTTTGGTGTTTGGCTTCCAGTCAGCCCTCCATAAATGTTTGTGGAATGAAGATAGAAATTCTATGCAATAAGTAGTAATCTATGACAATCTTTCTTTTCTCTGAGTCAATTTAAAACTTAAAACAACAACAACAAAAACAATGCACCAATGTCTATAAGCCCCTCAGTTCAGTTCAGTTCAGTCCCTCAGTTGTGTCCAACTCTTTGCAACCCAATGGATCGCAGCATACCAGGCCTCCCTGTTCATCACCATCTCCCGGAGTTCACTCAGACTCACGTCCATCGAGTCCGTGATGCCATCCAGCCATCTCATCCTTGTTGTCCCCTTCTCCTCCTGCCCCCAATTCCTCCCAGCATCAGAGTCTTTTCCAATGAGTCAACTCTTCGCATGAGGTGGCCAAAGTACTGGAGTTTCAGCTTTAGCATCATTCCTTCCAAAGAAATCCCAGGGTTGATCTCCTTCAGAAAGGACTGGTTGGATCTCCTTGCAGTCCAAGGGACTCTCAAGAGTCTTCTCCAACACCACAGTTCAAAAGCATCAATTCTTCAGTGCTCAGCCTTCTTCACAGTCCAACTCTCACAACC
>SJYX01016532.1:350400-369395 GCA_006410675.1 Oreotragus oreotragus | reverse complement strand
GACACGACTGAAGTGACTTAGCAGCAGCAGCAGCAGGAAAGGATTTTTAAAGACAAAGTAAGGGAGAAGGTTGAGGCTACATGATAGCTCATGCACAGTTCTCTCACTGGGTGGTTAGGTAACCAGCTGTCACAGGGGTCAGTATTAAAGATCCTCAGGCCCTAGCCAGTCTGAAGGCTATGTGTTCGTGGTCACGAGGTAGTTCGCTTTTTCTCCCTGGTTTTAGTACCTGCAAAACAACTCAGAGATATGGCTCAGGATATTATCTGTAGCTCTTGATTCTGTTTCATGGCTAAACTCATTATTTTGTCTTGTTTGACTGTTTTCCTTTGTTTCTGCATTTTCTCACTTCTCTAATTAAATTTACTCTTAGAAACTCAGGGAAGGCCTAGGAGGTTAAAGCTTTTCTATAAATAAGAGGAAAGGGATAGAAAGGGGTCTGTCACCTGGAAGGCCCCACAGAGTCCTCAGTTTCACGATCTTCTGTTTAAAGAGGATAATATTAATAACAACCTCATAAAAATGTGAGATCAAAGGACGTGAAAGTAATTTTTTAAAAGGACCTAGAAAACACATGGAAAAGTTGAGATTTGCTGCATTTGAAGACAGTGTGAATAGAACACACCAGTATATCTGTCTGATCTCAGATGCAGAAATGCTTAGCTACTTGTTTTGACATTTTCCTATTTCTGAAGGCACAATTCCTAACTTTTAAGGATTGATCTTTACAACCAGTCAGTTGACTCATATAACTCATGAGAAGAGATTTACTTTCCCTTAATGGTTTTGCCATTTTCCATTTAAATCTTTGATCCATCTAGAATTTATACCAGTATATCCTAGAACTGATACCTCTTTAGTTTCTAGGTGGCTACCACTTGTCCATCACTATTACAAAAAAAATGAAATAACCCTTTGTTCCTCATTCAATTTTAAATGCCACATTTATAGTATATCAAGTGTGTGTGTGTAGGTATGTGTTTTTATGAATAGAGTTTATATTTTGTTCAGTTGATCTTAGTATTTATTTAGACTAGTATCACTGTTATTTTTATTTGGCAGGACAAAAAGTTCATAGAATTTTCCTAGTTAGTTTTGTTTTTCCTTAAAACTTTAGAATGCTGCTGCTGCTGCTGCTAAGTCCCTTCAGTCATGTCTGACTCTGTGTGACCTCAGAGACAGCAGCCCATCAGGCTCCCCCGTCCCTGGGATTCTCCAGGCAAGAACACTGGAGTGGGTTGCGATTTCCTTCTCCAATGCATGAAAGTGAAAAGTGAAAGTGAAGACGCTCAGTCGTGCCCGACTCTTAGCAACCCCATGGACTGCAGCCCACCAGGCTCCTCCATCCATGGGATTTTCCAGGCAAGAGTCCTGGAGTGGGGTGCCATTGCCTTCTCCGATAGGCACTGTGTACTTAGATTAAAAAAAATTAATTATAAGTTGTTCTAGGTTTAATGTAATCACAGTAAAAATACCAACAAGACTTTTAAAAATTAGGTAAGTTAAGTCCTGTTGGTATTTTTACTGTGATTACAGTAAACTTAGAACAACTTAGAATTAATTTTTTTTTAATCTAAGTACACAGTGGCTGTTTGTTCAAATTTTGATTCTTCGAGAAATTTTTAGTTTTGTTTCCCTGGAATCTGCCTGCAATGCAGGAGATTCAGATGCAATCCCTGGATGGGGAAGATTCCCTGGAGGAGGAAATGGCAACCCACTCCAGTATTCTTGCCTGGAAAATCCCATGACAGAGGCGCTAGCGGGCTAGTCCATGGGGTCGCAGAGAGTTGGATATGACTGAGTACACAGGCATTAGTTTTCTTTAGTTTTAATTTCTTTGTAGTTCATCTAGTTTAATCATAGATAGTTCATCTCGCTTGTTCTGAAAATTTATATTTTACTCCTTTGTATGCTCTAGTTGGTTTTGAAGAGAAAAGTAATACATTCAATTATATAAAAATTATATAGTTTTCCATGAATAAAAAGCCATCAAGATAAGCAAAATGAGAAGATCTGGGAAAAGTATGTTTACACTACATCAAACAAATGGGTAATTTTACTAATACATTAAAAAAAAATGACTGCGTAAGAAACAAAGGTTAATGGCTTAAAACAGCCTTTTTTTTTTTTTTTTTTTTAAATTTGTGACCTTAGTGGGTCAAGCGTTTGGAGAGGGCTCAGCTGGGTGATTTTGGGGCTACAGAAGGTGTATCTAAGGATTTGGCGTGTGTATTTGGAAGGCTGGCCCCACCTGAATCAGCCTCCAGGTCTATGTAGCCTCAGGGCCTCACCACATGATCTCTCTAACCGTGAGGTGTGCCTTATTATGTGGGGGCTCAAGGCTCTAAGAAGCCAAGACCGAAGCTAACGGTACCCTGAAAGGCCAGGTCAAGAGCTAGTATAACGTTCACCCCCCAGGCCAGACTCAAGGGCTGGGAGAAGAGTCCATCTCTCTCTCTCTCTTTTTTTTTTTGGCTGTGCCAGCCTTAGCTGTGGCATGCAGGATCTAGTTCCCTGACAGGGATTGAACCCAGGCCCCTGCATTGGCAGCTGGGGGTCTTGGCCACTGGACCACCAGGGAAGTCCCTAAAGCCCACTTTAAAGAAGTGTGTTAAAGAATTTGCAGCCATTTCCAATCTGACACAAAGACCCAAAATAAAAATTGGCAATTTTAGCAAAGGAAATACAAATTTCTTCAAACATATGAAAACAGGTTCAACTTCACTCATTATAAAAGAAATGCAAACTAAACTACCAAGAAGTCGTTTTCCTGGACTGGGCTGGCAAAGATCAAAAAGTGGTGGTAATATAAATTATTAAGCTCCACTTCTAGACATTTAATCATACAAATAAATTTACATATGTGATATAATCATTGCAACATTGTTTAAAATACCAAGATGGGAAACAACCTAAGTATCTATCAATAGGAATCAGCTCAATTATTGCGTGTTCATAGAGATACTATGTATGCAATTATAGTAAAAATTGAAGATCTTTGTGTCCTCATATAAAAAGATATCTAATATCCAGTAAGATAAAAGTAAGCTATGATGTATCTGAGGTTTACTTCAAAATAAGTCAGCAGAGCCAGCAAAGCTGGATCTCAGATGGGGGAAGCCTAAGGAGCAAAATGTAAGTCATCACACTTGCATGTGCAAGTACAACTCTGAGAGTCAGTGCTCCCACTTTCCTCACCCAACTCTAGCCCTAGTCCTGGGGGCCAGAACAGGGGGTGGATTGCTGGTATGGGTATAGGTGAAACAGGATTTGTCATCAATTTGTAATTCAGAATTTAAGACTGTTCATGATATAATAAAAAGCGAGGTGATATGTTTTATATATTAGAGAGAAATATATTTGCTTATATGAACCTAAAATCTCTCTAGAATACCTGAGAAACAGAACTGGTCTTGGGGAAGCAGGGAGCTGGGGCAGGAGCAGGGAGGACTTTGGCTGTTTAGCCTTATATACATTTTGAATTTTGAAACTTGTGAATGAATTTATCACTGGTTCATGAACTTATCAGTGAAAAGTACTATGGCACATTTGTTTCCTTTTGTGTGTTCCAACTAGTCATGATGTTCTTGTAAAATCTTTAGTTTTCAGGTATCTGCAAATCAACTGGCCCACAGAGACATATTGAAGAATATCCTTTCTCTCAGTTTAAAGCTCTTGCATCTCAACCAGAAGACCCACAGCTTGCTGAATGAAGCATGACAAAGAATGGGGTTGGGAAGAGATAAGGGCAGTCTAGCAAAGATCAATAGCCCCTGAAATGGGTCAAGAACTTTTTCGTTCATTCAGCAGTATTTATTGAATGCTTTCTGTTATGACCTGAAGTGTGGCCCTCAAAATTCATGTATTGAAGCTATACCCAGTACCTCTAGAACGTGACTACTTAGAAATAGGTCCTTAAAGTGGAAATTCAGGTATATGAGGTCATATGGGGGGGCTTCCCTGGTGGCTCAGCTGTTAAAGAACTCATCTACCAGTACAGGAGATTCAGGAGTTGTGGGTTTGAGCCCTGGATTGGGAAGATCCCCCAGAGAAGGAAATGGTAAACTGCTCCAATATTCTTCCCTGGAAAATTCCATGGACAGATGAGCCATGGGGTTGCAAAGAGTCGGCCATGACTGAGTGCATATGCACACACCCATGGGTGGGCCCTAATCCGAGGTCACTCCTGTCCTTCTACAGAGAGTAAAACAGACACGTGGGACTTCCCTGGTGGTCCAGTAGTTAAGAATCCACCTGCCAATGCAGGGGACCGGGGTCCGATCTCTGGGTTGGGAAGACTCCACATGTCATGGGGCAGCTAAGACCATGGGCCCCAACTACTGAAGCCCATGAGCTCTAGAGCCAAAGCTCTGCAGCGAGAAGCCACGGCATGAAGCCCTCGTACAACTGGAGAGTGGCCCCTGCTTGCTGAACCTAGAGAACAGCCACACTCAGCAACGAAGATCCAGCACAGCCATAAAGAAGTATAAATAAAAGCCACGGACATGGGCACAGAGGGACCGAGGTCACTCCTGTCCTTCTACAGAGAGTAAAACAGACACGTGGGACTTCCCTGGTGGTCCAGTAGTTAAGAATCCACCTGCCAATGCAGGGGACCGGGGTCCGATCTCTGGGTTGGGAAGACTCCACATGTCATGGGGCAGCTAAGACCATGGGCCCCAACTACTGAAGCCCATGAGCTCTAGAGCCAAAGCTCTGCAGCGAGAAGCCACGGCATGAAGCCCTCGTACAACTGGAGAGTGGCCCCTGCTTGCTGAACCTAGAGAACAGCCACACTCAGCAACGAAGATCCAGCACAGCCATAAAGAAGTATAAATAAAAGCCACGGACATGGGCACAGAGGGAAGACTATGCCTCATATGAGGACACAGTGAGAAGGGGGCCATCTGCAAGCCAGAGAGAAAGGCCTCACAAGAAACCAAAGTAGGCAACACCATGATGGTGGGATTCTAGCCTCCAGAACTGTGGGGAAATACCTCTCTGTTGTTTAAGTCCTCCTGGCTGTGGCATTCCTTCTCAGAGCCAGATCGGTGCTAGGTGCTGAGAATATATACGTTAGTAAGAGCCTCTATCTGAAGCAGTGTATATTCTGCTGAGGAAGATGGACATGTACTTTCAAAACAATGAAGGTTAAACAAAGTATGTGACAGGCACCAGACCCCAGTTTGGGAGAGGGAGAGCAGGCTATAGGGAGAGGTAATCTGCAAGTCATATAGTATGTAGGAGTTAGCAGAAAAAAAAGACGAGAAAAGAGAAGATGGCATTAACAAAGGCAAACAGATTAGTATACAAGGGAAGTCAGCTGCCAGTATTTTGCACATGTAGAGCATGAAGGGTGAATGATGGAAGAGGTGAGTATGCTGTGCTAACGGACTTGAGTTTAATTTTGGAGGGAAGGGGAAGGCACGTGAGGATTTTATGAGCAGAGTGACTCCAATTCACATTTAAAATACATCCTTTTTTTTTTTTTTTTTTAAATAGCTTATTCTTTGGCCAAGAACAGCTATCAGCAATCTGAGCAAGAATAAGACAGACTCTGAGACTACCAATGGGATGATCAGAGGTCATTAAAAACAAACATTAGCTGCTCAAATTTTTGGCTTTGTTTACGCTCAAATCATCTCCTTTACTAAACTACACCCATTTCATTCCTGTTACTTTTTCCTTAGAAGTTTTTCAAAGCTGGGGTTTGCTTCATAAATTCTGTCCCTAGCGGCCAGCAGTGTTTAATGATGGTAAGAATTTGTGTTCTAATTTGAGCCTCTTCAAGGGAGGGTAGTCCAAAATACTTCTGTGGCAGTTATGCCAATGTATTTCTTTCACATTTCCTCAGTTTTTCTAAACTTGACTATCTTCCTTGACCTCTCAAGCCAAATAAGTGAACTCATTAACAAATAAACCTACCAGGGAAGGGATCGCTCTATTGAACCTCTTTTCCCTTGAAACCTCTTCCTCCATCCAACGCCCTGTCATTTGTCTATTCAGCAAACAGTCGATTTTTCTTTGGCCATGGCATGCAGAATCTCAGTTCCCTGACCAGGGATCAAAACCTGTGCCTGCTGCAGTGGAAGCGTGTAATGAATTTATGAAGCAAACCCTGGCTTTGAAACATTTTTAAGGAAAAAGTAACAGGAATGAAATGGGTGTAAGTATCAAATGGATGATGCTATCTATAGATGGTTCCCAGGTGCTGCGTGTAGTCTCAACCTCTGGACCACCAGGGAAGTCCTACAATAATCTTTTACTGGAGCATTTCTCCACCTCTGCATTCTCAATATTGGGTAAGTTTACCCTCCATCTTAACAGACTGTTGTCTTCCTATCTGGAGACAAATCAGTCACAGAATCTAAAACAAAAAGCCAGGAACAGGCATTACTGAGTTTTAACCCACTTTTTGCTCATTCCCACTGACTCCAATGCAGCAACACCTTCCCAGTCATATCCAACCAAACTTTACTTATGGGCCTAGTGATTCCTATTTTAAAAAATACGTTTGTTTTTTTTTAACCTGAAAAGAATGGAGCCACCTTGCTGCTAAGTCGCGTCAGTCGTGTCCGACTCTGTGTGACCCCACAGATGGCAGCCCACCGGGTTCCCTTGTCCCTGGGATTCTCCAGGCAACAACACTGGAGTGGGGTGCCATTTCCTTCTCCAATGCAGGAAAGTGAAAAGTGAAAGTGAAGTCACTCAGTCGTGTCTGACCCTCAGCGACCCCATGGACTGCAGCCCACCAGGCTTCTCCGCCATGGGATTTTCCAGGCAAGAGTACTGGAGTGGGGTGCCATTGCCTTCTCCGGAGCCACCTTGGGCTGTTGCCTATTTTGGGTAAAAACGTAAATTCTTAACTGGTGTTATCTGGCGGCCTTTTTATACTCTGACCCTTTTATTGTAAAATGTTAAGAAAATACTAAGTATTTTTGCATTGATGCCTGTAGCTTTATTTCAAAAATTCAATGAGTTTAGAGAATTATTAATATAGTCAGATGTATAACCTATGGATACTTCCATATATTTATTCAGCAGCTTTCAAAGATCTGATTTAAGCAAGTTCTTGAAAGGTTCAACAAATCAAACCCAACTGCACAGAAAAATATACTTTCTTATTGTAGTATCTGAAAATACTGATTTTGACACTACAGTGGGGATAAAAAGCAGTAATCTTCCAATGCAGTATAGGGTGTGTCAAAATAGATATGTGAATTCACAGGCACGTACAAGTACTCAGTACATCTCAGTACATGTCAGCTAAAGTGGTGTAACATAGCAACTGAGAACCACACAGTTCCTCTTGGTTCTTCACAAAGCAAGTATTTTAAAGAACTGCAGAAATAGTCTGGCAAAATGAAGCCACAATTTTGGAAAAGGATCGTAAAACTTTGATCAGTATGGAGAATAAGCTTTATTTCTGAAACTGTGTCTACACACTGACTGCAGACTGGCCGTGAGGAGCATAAACCATGTTCCGGCCATGAAAGGACCCCTGGGATTGGAGGTTATAGGGCCAGAGCTTTGAGGGGCCGTTTACTGACACACACACAAGCTGCAAATCAGTGTGAAATCTCTGGCTATTGCCAAATTGTACATTTGGACCTTTCTCCTGTTAAAATTGAAAACCATCATCACTCAAAACTGAACATGCAATCTTTTGCTTTCTGTGAAAAGTTGACTCAACTTGTTGGGGCCGACTTTTAGACTATGTGGAAAAGTTTACGTGTGTGTGCTCAGTCATGTCTCTGCAACCCCACGGACGCGGGCCCAGCAGGCCCCTCTGTCCATTCAATTTTCCGGGCAAAACACTGGAGCAGGTTGCCATCTCCTACTCCAGGGGAATCTTCCCAACCCAGGCACTGATTGGCAGGCAGATCCTTTACCACTGCGCCATACGGGGAGGCCTATACTCTTTGGTGGTTAACAAATTTATGCGTATTTCCATAACAAAAAACTGGACTTCCCTGGACTAAAAATTTCATATATGCTTTCATGCTTGAAAATTCTAAATTGTTGAAGCCATCTATGATCGCTTCTAAACCCTCTCTTCTTTAAAAGAATTAATGACATTACTTGAGTTAGAATAATAGTGGGTAAGCATCACTGTCAGAAAAAAATCTTCTCATGGGGGGAAGTTTGGCACCATGTCCTTGTAAAAGGTTTCTAAAGACAAATAGAATCTGTGAAATTGGATCACGCACACAAAGGTTCAACAACACTCTAATTGGGCCTCTACTGAGGCAGAGCTCAGCCTGAAGTGATGTACGACTATTTAACTCACAACATCAAGACGTGCCTACACCAGTTTTATTTAAAACACAAATAAGTATTTATCTTGCTGTAATGGCAAACTGTTCAAATAATGGTGAACATGAATCACTAACACAAGGCTTTAAATATGAAACAAAATTTTTCTTTAAAAGCCAAAGAATAAAGGTTATATACAAAAGGGGCCTGGAATCTACAAGCCGATTCCAAAAATGAAATGAGTAGAAAATCTGTGGTGAAGCCAGAACATTTCACCCCTGCTTTGGAGAAGGGCTATTAGACAACACTCAGTCAGCTGAAGATGGACTGGTAGATAAGTATCTATACATCAATTTCCAGTCATTTTTGCTTGTGTAGAATCATCCAGATCTTCCCAAGACTGAACTGGGCAGTCCTGTGGCTTTCTTCCTTTTCATATTCCCAACAAGGCTACATGAGGTTCAACTCTTGATGAGCCGCTTACAACAGCAGTTCCTTAGGAGCCAACATGACAGGTGGGTCAGATTTCCTTTTGAGAAACAAAACTGGCCACCTACAGCAAAGTATCAAAACACGCAGGTCCTTTCCTCTTCCTTTTGATTATGTATGTACAATATGTCTCCTTTCAAGACTATTATCCCCATTGTACTTGTTCCTTCACAAGTCTAAACCTTGAGGTGATATGAAGGAGATGAACATCAAGAAAAGATCATTCAATTCAGAAATGAAGAAAACCGGAAGGCATACAATACACCCCCAGAGCATCTCGGTAACTCCGGCTACAGCACAGTTCCGGGTACTGCTGTAGTCCATGGATAAATAATGGCAGCTTGAGTGAGCTCGTTCTTCCCCCTCAGGTGGGTAAAGGGCACCAAATAAATACTGGGCAAGAGGAGTTTGCAAGGAGAATCAGAAATGAAAAAAATTAGCCGATTTTTATCCCTGTGATAATACAACACCAGTAAGGAAGTACTAAAGAAGAGAAGGGACAACTTTCTTGCTAAAAAATAAATTCCTGTAATCATTATGTCACCATCTCTTTTTATAAGAATCCAGGGAATCCCAGAAATAGAAAATTAGTTTCAGAGGACCCCTGAGGCACTTTAAAGCCTTAAAAAATTACAGTAATAATAAATTAGCTATTGCCTTTCAGAGGCTTACAGAGCAGAAGCATGAAAATCAGGTCCAAAAAGTTATGTCCAAATTACAGGTTTCCTGAGCTGCTCAGCTGTTTCTAAAAGCTTAGTTGAATTCTCCAAATACCTTTAAAAAGACATACAATTTAACACAGACTGAGTGGATATTTTTTTTAGTGGTGGCATGAAATTTGGTCCTTAATGGTAGCAGCTGTCTTCACCCTTTTCGAACTCAGGTTAACAATAGGTACATTAAGACAATACATACAAGAAATTATACAATAAAGGGAAAAAAGGTGAAAACTGACAAACACCTCAAGGAGTCACTAAGTTTTCTTGCACCCTTTCACTTAGGTCTCCCGCTCAGTCTTTTTGTGGAGAGAGGGGTAAGACAGAACTTTTTTTCTCAAAGATGCTGAACAATGGCATCAAATGGACAAAATGATTACCAAGGGATTTAAAAATCTGACCCCAAGGAATCCAGGACTCATGTGAATAATTCAGACATACACTTCTGATTTGGGGCAAATTCTAGACTAAAGAAATCATCATTTTGGATAAATGTTATAATAGATGAAACTAAGTCCAGTTTTTTGGTGAGTTTTTTTGTTTGTTTTGCTTTAAATGTTCTACTACCACCTTCAGCTATCAATCATTTCTGATAGCTCAAGCAGAAGGTCATCTTCATCCTTCCCAGGATCCAGGTCAATCTCAGCTTCTAATTTGCCTCCTGAAATCTCCCATATTAGTTTCTCAAAATCATCCTCCATAGAAAGTGGGGGCTTTCCTGTTGAGGCAGAGCTGAGTCGGCGAGTTTTTGTGGCCATCTGGGATGAGGAAGGGCCAGATACTTCCGGTGGGGGAGGCTCTGAAGAGGACTGGGCTGGAGGCAGTACAAAACTGTAAGAAAAAAACCCAAAAGGTTATTAGATAACTGCCCTTTGTCAACGGTTGGCAGGTCGGATCACCTGGTTCCAGGTACACAAAGAATTTTAGTGAAGAGTTGTTTTTGAGAAAACACATAAAGAACTGTTTTACTGGTTTGGGATAAACCAGTTTCATCCTTTAAAGGAGAATTCAGATAGGTGTTAAAAACATTTTTTTTAATAACACAGGCAAAATACAAACAATAGCATCAAAAGAGAACAGCAACCCTGAATATCAGGGGTTTTTGCAGTTAATTTGAAGTTTAACAGATTTATTTAGATATAGCTAAATTGTAAACGTTTCAAATATCTAGCAGTGTTATTCTCAGAAAACAAAAATGGTAATAGTGGTCTCAAATTTGGTTGAAAAGAATTGCAAGGCATTACCTGTCTCTAGGTTTTTCTGTCTCAGGCACAGTGACTGACTTGTCCTCAGAGAGAAGTGGGACAATGGCCTACAAAAGTGAGTAAGGTAACTCAGTGGCAAAGTCAGACTTTTACATTTGAGCAGATTCATTTTTTTTTTGCCGCCTTCTTAGAATCACGGGGTTGCAAAGTGTCAGACACGACAGAGCGACTTTCACTTTTTTTCACTAGAATCACGGCTACCATTCTTTAAGACTAGGAATCCAAGAATCAATCCAAGAATCAATAATCCAAAGATAGAATGTACAAATAAGCAAAATATTATATTTAGGCTTAAAAAAAAACCCCAAAACCCTGCCTAAGCTGTAAATATAAAATATAGTAACTCCTAAACAACTAAAAAAAATATTTAGGAAGTGACAGAAGATATCACACATAATATAGAGAGCTAAAAAAGAATCTTCCTGGCTTTCCTATCACACAGACTAAAGCACCCCTGAGTTGATCTACTTCTTACCACAGCTGCTTTTTTGGATGGGCTTTCCAGCAGGACACTGCTGGAGTTGAGTGGCTTCACAGCTGCAATGACAGCAGGGTGGACCTCCACCGCCTTACGTTTTGGGGCCAATTTGGGTGATGAGACAACTTTAACCACAGATGGCTTCACATTCACTTTAGGTTTAGCTACAAGACAGAAAACATCTGATTAGAAGCTAAAATAATCCCCTTTTTACATGGAGAATAAAATTTGGAATATCAAAATTCCTTCTCAGCAATAGTAATATCACAAATAATTTAAAAAACCAACCAAACAAGAAAACCAGATTAAAGATGACCCATCAGCAATATGTGCTACACACAGCCATAAACACACACACGCACACATATTTATTTCATGAAACAATTCATTTCAATGGCTTTCGAATTTGCTACTGATCTTCATTTCCCCAGAGTTTCTCTCCTTCGAAAACCAGAGGAAAAAAATGCACCATGGAAAGTTTTAGATAAAGCTTTATAAAGATCAATTTTAAATTGTAAGAAAGGAACTCATCTAGTCTTTTTGTCTTTTGAAAAACAGAAATATCACTATCCACCTGTGTGACCAGTAAACAAAGGCAAATGAAATTCAACCCAATTATTACCAGGCAGTCACTGAAACTCAGTAACTTTGAAATTCTAAAGAAAGATGCACTAGTAAAAATACTCACCTTTACTTCGTTTTTCCAAGGGCTGTGTTGCACATTTCACATTCAATATTGAGTCCCCAATCCCTGACGTTTCTACCTTTGCCTTCTGGGATGACTTTGAAGGAAGCCGCTTAGTCAGGTGCCGTGTGATGCCCAGCATGGTGGTGAGCACTGGTTTCTCAGCTAACTCGGTACTGTAAGAGAGTAAATCTCCCCGAAGGGGTGTCAAAACTGATTTTTCCTTCTGTGAGGTTCCTTTCTCTGGCAGTTTCGGAACATACTTTTCTCTCATTGTCTTACATCTCTTGTCTTGAATTTTAGTGATGCCAACTGTTGTGGTCTCATCTGAAGCCTATGGATAAATTTAAATGAGAGAATTAAAAATCCAGTACCTCTAACAATCTGTATGGTAATTATTATTTATAAGTTAACAGGCTAACATCTAAGCCAAGCAGTTACTAGATATGATCCAGAATACAAGAGCTTTCGCTTTTTATTTTATATTAAACAGAAGTGGAAGGGAAAGTGCTAGTTGCTCAGTCATGTCCTACTCTTTGTGACCCCATGGACTGTACTGTCCATGGGACTCTCCAGAAGACCGGAGTGGGTAGTCATCTCCATTTCCAGGGGGTCTTCCCGACCCAGGGACTGCACCCAGGTCTCCCACGCTGCAGGCGGATTCTTTACTGTCTGAGCCACCAGGGAAATCCTCTATTAAATAGAAAACTCAAGGTAAAAGATTGAAGATGTGTGGAACAATAAAAACCCAAATTCCATAGGTAGACGATTCTGACCGTAAGTCTAATACAAAATGCTTCCTAATCAGACACTTGCACAAAGATTCTATAAAAAGATGTTCACCATCTTAATTGTGTAAAACAATCTAGTTCAGAAACAGACTATATTTGTGTAACAGGACACTAAATGACCAGTAAAAGCTATCATCTGAAAGAATTATCAATATGGTAAAGTAGGCTGCAAAATGATACACAGTAGAGTTCTCAATTATGTTCTAAGTATGAATTAAACATTAAACACATTCACATACATAGATAAATAAAGAAAAGGCTTGAGGGACTTCCCTGGTTGTCCAATGGTTGAGAAGAGTCTGCCTTCCATTGTGGAAGACGTGGGTTCAATCCCTGGTTGGGGAAGGAGTCCACGTGCGGGGGTTGGGGAGGTAGGCACTAAGTCTGAGCACCACAGCCGCTGAAACCCCTGAACCCCGGTGCCCACGCACCAGAGCTGAAGAGAAGCCCACTCACTGCAACGCAAAGCCTGCATGCCAAAATGAAGGCCCTGCACACCACAACTAACACCAGAAGCAGCCAAACAGATGAATATTTTTTTAATAAAGGAAAAGGCCTGAAAGAAATGCATAAAAAAACTAACTGTGGTAACATCTGGATCATAGAATTAAGGAGTTACTCATTCTTAAAAAAGAAAATCCCTAGTTTTACAAATGAGTAGCATTACTCTGAAAGGCAGGGGAAAAACCTACTTTAAAAAATATGAATGGCCAATTAAAAACAGTTTCCAGTATTCCTGCCTGGAAAATCCCAAGGATGGAGAAGCTTGGCGGGCTACAGTCTGTGGGGTTGCAGAGTGGGACATGACTGAGCAACTAACACTTTTCAAAAACAACTTAAAAGGGCATTAAATATTGATACACATAAAAGTATAGAAAACTCTGAAGGAAAATTACAAGCACAGTGAAAGACTGTTTACCTGATATATCAGTGAAGTATTAAACAGAAACTTAAAAGAACACTTATCATTCATCTAACCTTTGCCTGCCATGGACAAACCTATAAAATCAATCCAAATGAACCCACCTTTTTAGCTTCTGTTCTAGAAACACTGCTCTGAGAAGCAACATCACTTTCTTCTTGAAGTTTCTTCTCTTCTTTTATACCTAGATTCACATTAAACACACCATTAATAATTTCATTCATGCTGCAACTTAGTAATAACAGATAAACTTAAATAAAACTTTTCTTCAAAAAAGTAATGAGGGCTTCTCTGGTATCCTCTCAGGAGACCCGGGTTCAATCCCTGATCTGCGAAAGATCCCACATGCCTTGGAACAGCTAAGCTCTTACGGTAGCTACTGAGCCTGAATGCCACAACTACTGAAGTCTGAGCGCCCTAGAGCCTGCGTTCTGTACCGAGAGAAGCCACCACAGGCAGCAGCACGCACGCCACAACTAGCGCAGCCCCTGCTAACCACAGCTAAAGAAAGCCCGCCTGCAGCAGTGAAGACCCAGCACAGCTAAAAGTAAATAAATAAATAAATAAAAATTTTAAGAATAAAGATAGACCAAACAAAACTGTAGACAAAATTTGTTTAGTTTTCATACAGATTCAAAATGCACATTAAGATAGCAAAGCTCTATATAACACTGCTATAAAGAAACAGCTTCACTTTGTGTGTGTGTGTGTTGGGGGGAGAGGGGAGCGGGGTGCTATGTGGCTTGCAGGATCTTACTTCTCCAACCAGGGATGGAACCCGTGTCTCCTTACAGTGGAAGTAGAGAGCCCTAACCACTGGACCAGTATAATTTCTTTTAATCCAGTGGTTTTCAAAGTTATCTGAGTAAAGAAGTTCTCACAGAAATCCTATGAATACTGTATGGAATACTGCCATTTGAAATGTTATCTGGGGAAAAGGTACTACAGATCAAGCTCTTTCGTTACNTAAATATTGATACACATAAAAGTATAGAAAACTCTGAAGGAAAATTACAAGCACAGTGAAAGACTGTTTACCTGATATATCAGTGAAGTATTAAACAGAAACTTAAAAGAACACTTATCATTCATCTAACCTTTGCCTGCCATGGACAAACCTATAAAATCAATCCAAATGAACCCACCTTTTTAGCTTCTGTTCTAGAAACACTGCTCTGAGAAGCAACATCACTTTCTTCTTGAAGTTTCTTCTCTTCTTTTATACCTAGATTCACATTAAACACACCATTAATAATTTCATTCATGCTGCAACTTAGTAATAACAGATAAACTTAAATAAAACTTTTCTTCAAAAAAGTAATGAGGGCTTCTCTGGTATCCTCTCAGGAGACCCGGGTTCAATCCCTGATCTGCGAAAGATCCCACATGCCTTGGAACAGCTAAGCTCTTACGGTAGCTACTGAGCCTGAATGCCACAACTACTGAAGTCTGAGCGCCCTAGAGCCTGCGTTCTGTACCGAGAGAAGCCACCACAGGCAGCAGCATGCACGCCACAACTAGCGCAGCCCCTGCTAACCACAGCTAAAGAAAGCCTGCCTGCAGCAGTGAAGACCCAGCACAGCTAAAAGTAAATAAATAAATAAATAAAAATTTTAAGAATAAAGATAGACCAAACAAAACTGTAGACAAAATTTGTTTAGTTTTCATACAGATTCAAAATGCACATTAAGATAGCAAAGCTCTATATAACACTGCTATAAAGAAACAGCTTCACTTTGTGTGTGTGTGTGTTGGGGGGAGAGGGGAGCGGGGTGCTATGTGGCTTGCAGGATCTTACTTCTCCAACCAGGGATGGAACCCGTGTCTCCTTACAGTGGAAGTAGAGAGCCCTAACCACTGGACCAGTATAATTTCTTTTAATCCAGTGGTTTTCAAAGTTATCTGAGTAAAGAAGTTCTCACAGAAATCCTATGAATACTGTATGGAATACTGCCATTTGAAATGTTATCTGGGGAAAAGGTACTACAGATCAAGCTCTTTCGTTACCTGCTTTCTTAGTGATCCGGAGAAGCCGCTTCGCCGCTGGCACGGCCTCAGGCTGAGGCTGGGCGCTGGTGCTGCTCTCAGAGCTCTGCTGCACCCGGAGAGCCTTCTCCAGCTTAATTTCTTCCAGCGTCTTGATATGCACTTCCTGCATAGACTTTGCTCTACCTGAAGGTTCCTCTGATTGTCCTCTGCTGGCTACAGTGGGTGGCAAAATCACTGTTTTTTTAACTTCATTGTCAGTCTTTAGCTTGACACAGCTCATGTCCTTTTTGCCCTTTTGTCTCTCTGCTTCCTGCTGCCGGTGCTTCTTTTCAGCCAAGACCTCGGAGAACGTTTTGATTCGGATGGTGGAGGAGGTTCTTGCTCCTGATGTAGAATCATCAACTTTTGAAGGTCCTTCTGTCTTGAGTTTAGTTTGCAATTCTCCACGTTTCTGACTGGCTCTTTCAAGAAGAATTTCTTCTAATGTCTTCACATGAATCTCACCAACTTTAGTGACTTTCTCTGTTTTCATGGGGGAAAAACAAATCACTGTATTTGGAGTTCATCTCTTAACAACTTATGATCTCTCTATTCTTGGATCAAGACAGAGTCCAATAGGAGTCATATAATTTAGGCAAGAAATTAAAATAAACAAAAGCACATTAGTTTCAACCTCAATTTTAGAGAGTGGTCCTCAAGGAAAACACGTAGGAGGCAAAAATGACTGATCTGGATTTCTATTCAGAAGTTTATTCTTAAGGATCCTGAAAGCCTTTTACTAGTTGGAGAAGGTTGTCATTATAAATCTTACTAAAAAGAATAAATTAGTTCTTCCATTCATGNAACCTATTACAGGGCAAGCACTCACTCAGTGATATTTCTAAGGTTTTTTCAAATAAAAATTCTTCAAGATGGTAGTTTGATCTCAAAATTATCACTTTAAGGAAGTACATGAAGAGTGACACAGAGACCCCATTTCCCAACCCTACAAAACTTCATCAAAACAACAAAGACGTTAAAAGAACTAACCCACAATAGCCATGGAAAACCAGGATGCCGGTGGCAGAACCTAAGTGTTGAGAAATCTGAGACAGAAAGATGTCTGAAATTACAGAAGCAGAAGAAGAACTTCAGACAAAAGTCTAGGAGTGAGATCTGTTCTTTCTCAAAGAGACAAAAAAATCTGCCAAACTAGTATGAAAACTATCAGTGGTAGAAATAAAGGATGATTTACAGAACAGCTGGGTCAGTGAAGACCTTCTCCTAAGAACTGCTCTCTAAAAAGAGAAGACCCTGCAGGGAAAGGAAGCACATTATAACGATGTTGGGTGGAAGAGAAGCAAAACATGGAAATTTCAGGCTTTCCCAAATGCCAAGCAAGAAAAGGAGAGATGAGGGAGAAAAGGAAAAGCAAAGCTGGAAAACAGTTAGTTGCACTCTGAAAGTAAACCAAGGCTTTTCCACTGCAGCAGTTATATGAGCCCTCAGCCTAGCCTATAACCAACATAAGACACCAGTTGGTGTACCCTCTCTCACTAAGACAGAGGTCTCCCAGCCAGGAAAACGGACTACTGGGGAAAAGACCTTTAGAATCACAGAAGAAACCTAGACCTAAGCTATGAAAAAGCAACATTAAAAATGAACCAAAATGAAGATAACCAATGAAGAAGACAAAATAACACATANCTATAACCAACATAAGACACCACTTGGTGTACCCTCTCTCACTAAGACAGAGGTCTCCCAGCCAGGAAAACGGACTACTGGGGAAAAGACCTTTAGAATCACAGAAGAAACCTAGACCTAAGCTATGAAAAAGCAACATTAAAAATGAACCAAAATGAAGATAACCAATGAAGAAGACAAAATAACACATACACCCATTAAAAAAAAAAGAGTCAAATTAGAAACCCTAATCAATAAAACAAAATAGATAGCTCAGAAATAAATCCACATACCTACAGTCAACTAATCTTTGACAAAGGCAAGAATATACAATGGAGAAAATACAGTCTCTTCAGCAAGTGGTGCTGGGAAGGCTGGACGGCTGCTCACAAATCAATGAAGTCAGAACACACTCACATACCACATATAAAGAAAAACTAAAAAAAAAAAAAAAAAAGAAAAACTCAAAATGGCTTAAAGGCTTATTAATATAAGACATGACACCATAAAACTCAGAAAAGAACATTGGCAAAATATTCTCTGACATAAAATTGGACCAGTTTTCCTAGGTTGGTCTCTCAAAACAAAAGAAATAAAAGCAAACAAAAACAAAACAACCCAATGGGACCTAATTAAACTTACAAGCATTCGTATAGCAAAAGAAACCATCAACAAAAAGACAGCTTACAGCCTGAGAGAAAAGTATGTGCAAATGATGCAATCAGCAAGGGCTTAACTTCCAAAACATACAAACAGCTCATACAACTCAACGATAAAAAACAAACAACCCAATAGAAAAATGAACAGAAGACCTAAATAGACATTTCTCCAAAGAAGATATACAGATGGCCGACCAACAGGCACGTGAAAAGATGTTCAACATCAATAATTATTAGAGAAATGCAAATCAAAACTATAGTAAGGCACTGCACCTCACACTGGTCAGAATGGCCATCATCAAAAAGTTGACAAATAACAAATGCTGGAGAGGGTGTGGAGAAAAGGGAACCCTCCTACACTGTTGGTGGGAATGCAAACTGCTGCAGCCACTATGGAGAACAGTACGGAGCTTCCTCAAAAAAACTACAGAGTTGTCACAGGATCCTGCAATCTCACTCCTGGGCATATATGTGAAGAAAACTGAATTCAAAAATGTTAAGGCACCTCAACATTCATTGCAGTGCTACTTACAATAGCCAAGACATGGAAGCAACTTCAATGTGCACTGACAGATGAACGGATAAAGATGTGACACACAGCTACGATGACTACCACTCAGTCACAAAAAGGATGAAATAACGCCATTTACAGCAACATGGATGGAGCCATCACACTAAATGAAGTGGACCAGAAAGAGAAAGACAAATACTAGGCACTGTTACTTACACATGTAACCTAAGCTATGGCACAAACGAACTTATCCGCATAACAGAGACAGACTCACAGACACAGAGCACAGCCTTGTGGCTCTGCCAGGGCGGGGCGAGGCGGGAGCAGCCGTGGGTAGAGGAGGGAGGCATAGGGAGTCTGGGATAAGGAGATGCAAACTATCACACACAGAATGGATAAATAACAAAGTGCTTCCTACCAGGCAGCACAGGAAACTATATTCAATATGCTGTGATAAACCACAATGGAAAAGAAGATGAAAAAGGATATGAATATATGTGTTACTACATCACTTTGCTGTATAGCAGAAATTAATGCAACACTGTAAATCGAGTATACTGCAACAAATT
>SJYX01016532.1:305546-348641 GCA_006410675.1 Oreotragus oreotragus | reverse complement strand
AATACTAGGCACTGTTACTTACACATGTAACCTAAGCTATGGCACAAACAAACTTATCCGCATAACAGAGACAGACTCACAGACACAGAGCACAGCCTTGTGGCTCTGCCAGGGCGGGGCGAGGCGGGAGCAGCCGTGGGTAGAGGAGGGAGGCATAGGGAGTCTGGGATAAGGAGATGCAAACTATCACACACAGAATGGATAAATAACAAAGTGCTTCCTACCAGGCAGCACAGGAAACTATATTCAATATGCTGTGATAAACCACAATGGAAAAGAAGATGAAAAAGGATATGAATATATGTGTTACTACATCACTTTGCTGTATAGCAGAAATTAATGCAACACTGTAAATCGAGTATACTGCAACAAATTTAAAAAAAAAAAACCCCTCAGAACTGCGAGATATCAAGCTATGGAAAAGGACAAATCAGAGAACTAAGTAAGAAAAGTTCTTGAAAAATAAAAATCCAAGTGACAAAATAAACCTAACCAAACAACAACACTGCAAAGCCAGTAGGAAATCAGCCATCTAGAATAGGGTCAGCAAATAGATCTGGTCATGATCTATATTTCATGAATAAACCTTTACTGGAACACAGCCGTACTCATTTATTTACATACTGCAAACGGCTTCTTTCACGTTAGTGGAAGAGTAGTTGCAGCTAGAGACTGTGGACCTCAAGCCTAAAATATTTACCATCCCATCCTTCACAGAAAAAGTACGCCAATTGTTAATCCAGAAAACAGCCAAGCAAAAATAACAGAACGTGAGGCAAAAAGCAAAGGAACAGAAAGCACGAAGGCAAGGTTAAGACATGTGGAGTATACATCTGAAAGTTCCCACACCTAGGAAGAATTTCATAAAGAGAAAACATAAAAGGGTGGGGAGGACACACTCAGACAAGTTAGAGGAATATTTTCTACAATTGAAAAGTTAAGTCCTTAAAGATTCAAAACTCCCACTGAACAAAGCATAATGAACAAAAAGATCCATGTTTAGATCTCTCATACCAAAGTCCCGCATAAGAGGAAGAAATAGAAAACTCTTAAAGGAGGAAGAATCAGAAGCTAGAATCAAGACTGCTGGGAGAAATATCAACAGCCTCAGAATCGCAGATGACACCACTCCAGTAGCAGACAGTGATAAAGAACTAAAGATGACGGTGAAGGAGGAGAGTGAGAAACTTGGCTTAAAACTCAACATTCAGAAAACTAAGGTCACGGCGTCTGGCCCCATGACTTCACTGCAAATGTAAGAGGAAAAACTGGAAACAGTGACAGATTTTATTTTCTTGGGCTCCAAAATCACTGTGAACGATGACTGCAGCCATGAAATTAAAGAGGACGCTTGCTCATTGGAAGGAAACCTATTACAAACCTAGACACTGTATCACTTGGTTGACAAAGATCCCTATAGTCCAAGCTATGGTTTTTCCAGGACTCATGTATGGGTGTGAGAAATGGACCATAGAGAGGCTAAGAGCCAAGGAGCTGGTGTTTCAGAACTGTGGTGCTGGAGAACACTCTTTTGACAGTCCCTGGGACTGTGAGGAGATTAATCAATTAAACCTAAAGGAAAGCAACTCTGAATATTCATTGGAAGGACTGATGCTGAAGCAGAAGCTCCAATACTTTGGCCAACTGATGCGAAGCATCGACTCAATAGAAAAGATCCTGATGCTGGGAAAAACTGAAGGCAAAAGGAGACTGCAGCAGAGGCTGAGGCAGTTAGACAGCATCACTGACTCTATGGACAGGAATTTATGCAAACTCCAAGAGATAGTGAAGGACTGGGAATCCTGGTGTGCTGTAGTTCGTGGGATCACAAAGAGTTGGACATGACTTAGCAATGGAACAACAACAATAAAAATTAGAGCACAAGAGGAAAATTAAATGAAGAAAATTAAAATTACTTAAATTAAAAATTAAAATTACTTTTAAGTTATTTTTTATCAACACCTAGATAAAAACCAATGTTAACACTTTGGTGTATTTTTCTTTCTAGGCATTTATTTTTATTTTTATAAAACTGGAAATCATCTCATACATAAGGACATTTTCTGAGGAATATGTTTCTATAATAAGAAAATAAACTTTATTACTCACCTCTCACCAGAAAAGTTTATATTGCTCTAAGTCAAAAGCACTATGTGTTCTTTCATAACCTTTCTTCATTCAAAACAGGGGGCTAAGCTTCCCATATCGCTACTGTTCAGAATATGACTTTTCATGGCAGCAACTATTTTAACACGTAACTATCTTAATTCCTTTTTGTTGAATAGATTATTTCTAGTTTCCAGTTATTACTGCTATCATAAAAAAAAATCAATTTGCCATCTTTAACCACAAAAAGAGAATTCATACCAGTGAGAAAAATATTACTTAAAAGACAAACAAATCCATACACACACAAAAACCCCCAGAACCTTCAACCTAAGTCAAAAGGTAAACTGGAGAAAAAGATTCTTAAAGTAAGGAAAACTTATCAGGAGCTGGCATTAGGATTTACCTACCTGCTGCTTCCTCACCGTTTGGACCAGTCGACATGCCTAATCGCTCCTTCAGAGACTTGGAAACTTGGACTGTTTAAAAAAAGAAAAAGATTTAAAAAAGAAGTTAGACTTCTTAGAGATCAAAAATCTTTTTCAAAGGTTACAAATCAGACTTATTACACTTGTTTTCTAAGGAAAAATGCTTTTGAAAAATCTCTTTAGGTCTTAAAAACTTGTCTTCTTCACAGTATAGATAATATTTATAGGAAATCACGGATTCTCTAGAGCACTTTGGAAAGCTCAAAAAAAAAAGTTACCTCTTTACATCTGAAAAGCAAAAACTACTTAATTTCGGGGAGTAGTTTTGCTATTGTATGACATTCTGAAATCTTACTGGCATCAAAAAGTACCCTGCCTTTTGAAATACGCTCTTTAGCTATGAGTCTTCAATGTAATTAATAGGCAACAGGAAAGGACATTTGATTGCAAAGAAAAAAAGCAACTTCTGTTTACAGGTCTGAGAATGTAAGAAAGAATATAGACCAAACGAGATGGTCTATTTATCAAAGCCTCTTGCGCTAGGGAAGACGTGGAAAGAAATTTCTTATTTTCAGGAGAAGTTAAAACTAAATACAAGAAGGAAAAAACACCTTATTTATTTATTTAGTACTTAACACCATTGTTTCAACTGCATGTCATATAACGGGAAAAAATTAAAATCCAACCGCTTATTTCTATACATAAAACTTCAACTATAAGATCATTCTAACTCCCAACTACCTCTCAAATTAGTCCATGCTTCTTCATACCAACTTCTAGAACACTAAATCTATGCCACTACCTCCTCTTGCCTGTATTACACTGAAAGGCCGCTAACTCCTTCCTGGAGAGCACTCTTAACCCTCTTCTCCATATCTTACACAAGGTGGTGGTTCCAAAATCCCAATCTGGGCACCCTGCTCCTTGTTAATAACCTTCCCATTGTTTGCTACTATCTTAGGATAAGCCCAAACTCTCTAATATTTAAGCCACATTAGGCTTAAAAGACTCTGTATGACCAGCAGTCCCTTCATCCTCTCCTGTTACCATGCTCTTCTTTCCAAATTCTGATTCAGTCACAAGTGAGTCCCTTGAGCTCTGTGCATTGCACGTGGTACACTCTCAGCCTCTAACCCTTCAACTTTACCTGGATAAACCATGTTTCAAGTCTGAGTGTCAACATCACTTCCTCTGGGAACCTCACCCTGACAAAAAGGTGAGATTAGGTGCCCTTCCTACGTGCTCCTTTAACACTGTGCACTTCCTGTCACAGAATTTATCACAATATATGTAAGTATTCCTATCTACCATGAGACTACAAGCTCCTGAAGACTGTGATGGTGTTTTTTACCCAACAGTGACCGAGAATCCAGCAGAGTAAACCTTCAAATGTCTGCTGAATGAAAAAACAGACATGAGAAGATAATCTAATCTACTTGAGCAAAAAGAATGACAAACCATACCTGTTAACATTACAACAGACAAGCAACAGGATTACACACATCAAGTGTACTGGAACATAGGTACCTTTCTTTGGTGTTCTGTCACTGTTAGCCTCTGGAGCTTCAATTTTCTTCCCTAGCCTTTGTGCAAGGCTACGCTTTAATGGAGGATCACTGTCACCACCTGCAAACAGAGGGAACTCAGCTTAAGATTTCAAGTCAACTTTTAGCAAGGTCAAGAAATACAATATAGAATAATTCTGCAAGTTTTCTGCATGTATATGATGTGTTCACCTTCTAGCTTCCTTATGACTCAATGTTAGAAAAGGAATAAAAATGTACCAGAAAAAAGAGAAGACAAAAAATTAGAAAGCACAAATTAACATTTACCAAATAATTAAAACTAAAAATAGAGGACTATAAACCCTGATTCAAGCTGAAATTCAAGATTTAGGAATATAAGGAAAAAAAATCTTCACGCACAAAAAACTCTTTAACTGGCCAACTGCTGAAATCTAGGTAGATTCTGTGATTAAATGCAACTGGGATGATTAGGGATACAGCAAAAGAACCATAAAATTTAAAAATTTCCTGTGACATCAAGAGTGCAAAGGCCAAAACCTCACTTTCTTCAATTTCAGATAAGAAAGCTAAGATTATGAAAGATGCTGTATCTCACCCCCAAGTTATGAGTCAGGGATAGACCCAGGACCTAAACCAAGATTCCTAACTCCTGGTTTATTACATTACACTGGTCAGTACAAGCTATTTAAATGTCAGAAGTTTTAAAAAACTATTCTTTGGATCACTTAACTGAAGATAAACCTTAGTAAGGTTCTGTAAAAACTTTAAAGACCCTATACAGAGTATACTTTTCTGTCTCCTCTTATTTATACTTTAAATATACAACCAAAAACTCAAAAAGTTAACACATATGCTGGTATTAAGAGATTATTTTCAAAATTTTTTACCTAAAATTTCTCAGGCAGCAAGAATGGTATAAAACAAAACACAAACAGGTAAGATTTCATATGCATAAACACATGTTAAACGAGTATGAAAGAAGCTCTGATGTCAGTTAAGATTTTCAAAATAACTCTCTTGAGACAGACACACTAGATTCGCTACACAATAATTTAGTTACATGGTAAAATACTTCCCCTAAGTATAAAGCAGCACTAATAAATTTAACTGAATTTTAAAAGTTGTATGAGTTTGCACATGTTAAAAACATAAAAAAGATTTTATACATGCTTTCAGCCAGAAATACAAGGGAGTCAATATCAACATTGATTGGGCACAAGCAAGCAGAAAACAAAGAATATGCATAAAACTTATCTCACCTACTGAAAATTTTCGTTTCCCCAGTCTCTCGGTTAGACTCAATCTTACCAGAGGTTCGTCCCCTAAAATGGCAAAAACGGAATTTCTCTATCATTATCCAATTTTTCCTGTATTCAGTAACTACTAATGATACAAAGTATGCTCTGATATTACGAAAGTCTCTTGGAAATCAGATCTTAGTCTTGAGAAATAAAGACTACTGACATTTAAAGGCAAAAAAAAAAATCAACCTACTGAGTAATAATTCAAATGACCAAATGAACAGTCCAAAGGAAGCAATAACACAGTCCTAATTATTAACAGTAACCAAGAACACAAAGACAGGCTGTATCTAACCAATTGGTTACAAAACCCAAGCTGTATTTTTGCTTGTGCACTTCCATATGTTAAATAAAATCATACTTTATTTCACTGCTGCTGCTGCTAAGTCACTTCAGTCATGTCCGACTCTGCGCGAACCCACAGACAGCAGCCCGCCAGGCTCTCCCGTCCCTGAGATTCTCCAGGCAAGAACACTGGAGTGGGTTGCCATTTCCTTCTCCAATGCATTAAAGGGAAAAGTGAAAGTGAAGTCCCTCAGTCATGTCCGACCCTCAGCAACCCCATGGACTGCAGCCTTCCAGGCTCCTCCATCCATGGGATTTTCCAGGCAAGAGTACTGGAATGGGGTGCCATTGCCTTTTCCGTACTTTACTGCTAACTCTCCTATATAACCTTCCTTGATCCAGCAAGAAGTGAGCTCTTTTCTTAATTTTTTGTTGTCTGAACGACACAAACATTTAAATGTATCTGCATACTATATAATTACTTCTGTCATATTCCTTATTAGACTTAAAACTACTAAAGGAAAAGACTTTTACATTTCTCTCTAAATGAAAGGGTTTATTATAGTTCTTTACCTACAATGGACAGTTAATAAATTCGTTGGATAAAATAAACAATGTAAAACTTTAATATATAAATATGAAAGCTTCATTATTAACAATTTTAACCTTTTAAACAGTAGAGTCAAATGCACTAATTCTCATCCTTCTATCCAATCAACATACTCAATCTCCCTGCAAATCCACCAATACACCAAACCCAAGGATTCTGCTCTCCCACTTAAAAGTAGGAACTTACAGCTGCTCAGATCTACCTGTACCTCACCTTGCTTGCTGGACAGAGTTACTGTCCTCACCACAGTCCGGACATTCTCTTTTTCAGGACCTGGCATGGGCTGTGACTGGAGTACAAGACTGGAAGCTCCCGAAGAACCTTCTAAAGAAAGTAAGTCAAAAAACAGTATATAATCCATGAAAAATGAAGCCATCACAAATCAAGAAATTTTGTTTTTTGAGACCAGGTAAGTCCAATACAGACCACTGGACTACAAGCTAAGCAGCAATCTTTCTATTCCTGTTTGCTTACAGTGAAATGGGAGTAGGGAAAGGGAGATAATCTTATTTCTTATCTGCCTTTGGCACAATGTGAAAATAAAATATAAATTGTTCTGAGTTACTCAGGCACTCAATCTACTTTTATTTACTCACTAGAAGGCTAACATTATACTAAAGTTAACCTCAGAAGCACATCAGCTATTAGGTGTGTCAATTCCATTTTTCCTTCTATACTCAATCATCTGCAAAACATAACTCCAAAGTTGCTACAGAACAAGCTTTAACAAGGTGCTTAGAACCAATCCTCTGATTCTTTCTAAATACATTTCACACCATATCTATTAGGTTGGTACAAACGTAATTGCAGCTTCAGACCATGAATTTTAAATCAGTATAACTAGGCTCAAACGCATCTTTATGAATCAAAACAGGAACCATTACATTTAATACATTTTTTGCCAATGAGAAATAAGTTTATTCCTGTAGTGTAAAAACCCATGCATTCGATGAACGCTTGAAAAGCATTTTCTCCATCCTGCTGGTTGTGAAACCATTTTCCCTGCAAAAAGCTGTCGAAGTGCTTAGAAGTGGTTATCGGCTGGCGAGAGGTCAAATGAGTATGGAAAATGAGGTAAAACTTCACAGCTCCATTTTGTTCAACTTTTGAAGCGTTGTTGTGGAGAAGAACTGGGCCCCTTCTGTTGACCAAAGTCAGCTGCAGGCATTGGGGTTTTCAGTGCACCTCATTGATTTGCTGAGCATACTTCTCAGACGTAATGGTTTCACTGGGATTCAGAAAGCTGGAGTGTATCAATCCGGCAACAGACCACAAGAGAGACCGTGACCATTTTTTGGTGCGAGTTTGGCTTTGGAAGTCCTTTGGAGCTTCTTCTCAGTCCAACCACTGAACTGGTTGCTGCCTGTTGTCACGTACAATCCAATTTTCGTTACATGTGATCGAGGAATGTGTACATATGTGTTACATATGATCAAAGAATGGTTCGTTGTCACTGTGTAGAATAAATGGAGATCACACTTCAAGATGACGATTTTTTTGGGTTTTTGGTCAGCTCATGAGGTTCCCACTTACTTTCTTCACCTTTTTCTAATTTGCTTCAAACGCGGAATGACCCGGGGAAGGCAATGGCACCCCACCCCAGTACTCTTGCCTGGAATATCCAATGGACGGAGTAGCCTGGTGGGCTGCAGTCCATGGGGTCGCTAACAGTCGGACAGACTGAGCGACTTCACTTTCACTTTTCTCTTCCATGCATTGGAGAAGGAAATGGCAACCCACTCCAGTATTCTTGCTTGGAGAATCCCAGGGATGGGGGAGCCTGGTGGGCTGCCGTCTATGGGGTCACACAGAGTCGGACACGACTGAAGTGACTTAGCAGCAGCAGCAGCAGCGGAATGACCACAGAATGATCCACACTGAGTTCTTTGGCAACGTCTCATGTAGCTTAAGAGGATCAGGTTCAATGACTGCTCTCAGTTGGTCACTGTCAATTTCTGATAGCTGTCCACTATGATCTTCATTTTCTTTTTTTTTTTTGATCTTTATTTTCAAGTCTCATTTGCAAAACTTCTTGAACCACCACTGCACTGTTATGCTTGTTAGCAGTTCCAGGGCCAAACGTGTTGCTGATGTTGAGAGCTGGTTCTGCTGCTTTATGACTCATTTTGAACTTGAATTAAGAAAATCACTTGAATCTGCTTTTTGTCTAACACCATTTCCCTAGTCTAAAATAAATATAAAATACATAGCAAGTAATAAGTCACTAGCAAAAAACAAAGTGAGAAATGAACATTAAAATGATGTATAACAAACATTATTTAAGAATGTATTCCAATATCAAATAGCAAAGTTCAACAATGTAAAATCAGAATTACTTTTGCACTAACCTAATATGTTTATGGTTGGAAATACAGATCAACCAGAGGCAACAACCAGAAGAAAATTCTAGCAGTTCCTGAGGAAGAATTCACCTACTACAAAATAAAGTCTTTCCTCTTTTAATAATAGTCTAGGGAATTCCCTGGCGGCTCGGTGGTTAGGACTCTGAGCTATCACTGAAGGGCGCGTGGTTTCAGTCCCTGGTCAGGGAACCAAGAGCCTGCAAGCCAGGCAACATGGCCAAGAAAGTTACATGCTATTCTCTAGTTGTATTTCTCAGAACAAACAAGTTCTTTCAGGTTTTTTATTGTGCGTGCCTAGCTCTGAATAGTCAGGGACTGAAACACAGCTGCAACAGTTTAAAAAAGCAACTGTGATTTAACTAAGACTATGTTTTAATTTAAACAAGCCACAAAAATCAAACTCTATTTGCTCATTTTGGTTCGTGCCAAGTGTCTTTTTAGTCTTCTCTAGTAACATTCAATTCTCCATGTTAAAACTCCTGAAAACTCACCACCTTGCTTCTTTGATTTTTCCTTCATTTTCTTTGATTTAATTTCTTCAAGAGTTTTTATTCCAAAATTCAAACTTTCACCTAGGAACACAAATAGCAACCACGTGAGGAACTAGCACCATTTTACCCTTGCATTTTATTTGTACATACATAGCTGGCATTCAAATGTTTTCTCAATGAATAAGAGAAAGTATATGTAAGTGTGTGTGTGTGAATGAGTGTAATGGACACAAGGAAGAGGGAGGTGCTGGTAATCATGAACTAAATTTCAAAGGTATTTAAGATAGTCTGGACATATTCAATAGTGCTGTAAGATTTATGAGCAGAAACTAGCCTCAAAATAGCCCCTTCTTACCTTGTTTTAAATTGACCCCAGGTTTCCGGGCAGAAGTCATTCGTAAGCCATTATGAATTTCAAGAGTTGGTTGCAGGGTAGGTGTTTTGGTTTCATCACCTTCCTCAGAAAACTGATCTATATTGTCAACATTTAAGGCAAATTTCCAATTAAAAAACAGATGTAGAGTTTCAAATCTGATGCTAACTCACTAAGTTACCCTGATCTTTTACTTGTCCAAAGAAAGAGCTAAAGCTCACCGTCATCGTCCTCATCATCGTCTGCAGCATTGATCACCACTGGTGGGTGTGTAGGGCTGGGAACGTTTTCTGAACTTTCTACTTTCATAACACTTCGCAGCTGAGGAGAGGGATTAGACTGGACAGATAATTTGCTCTGCTGAACTGTGAGCTGGCTAGCTTTCACTTCCTCTTCTGGTGACTCAGGCACAGTGGGCAACACAGCTGGACATAAAAAATTAGTTGTAAATTAAAAAAAAATAATCCCAATTCATCAAAATATCTCCAACTATTTATAATAAGCTTGGTGATTTGAGCATTGTCTTTTTTAATTTATGTCTTTTAATTAAAATTTAATTTAATTTTTAATTTCCCCATTTTCCCAATTAGGTTCTAAACTTCCAGGAGGGAAAATATGGCTTCTAGCTAAAAACTATTCACTCCATGTAAACACAAAGTAGGCACTCAAAGAATAAAAGCTAGATGCATAGTAATTATTTATACATTCTAGACATTAAATTTTAATACTGAAATTCTAGGCTGTAGGATCAAGAAGCAGCTTTTTAAAGAGACAATGGGTAATACTTTTGAATCAAATCAGAAAGGAGTGAGCCTTTTTTCCCCTTAAAGAAGATAAAAATATACAGCCATCATATTTTAATCACACAGCAGATGTGGCTTTTAAATGCTTGATCACTCCATTAGGAAATTACTTTAAAAGGAAATAAATACTACTTTTTGACAGAGTGTAAGTTTTATTTTAGATTATACCCTAGAGCAGGATTAGCAAATTTTTTAATATAAAGAAGTATACAGTAAATATTTTATGCCTTGTAGATCTGTGTTTCAACTACTCAACTCTGCAGCAGTAGTACAAAATTTGGCCATAGAAAATATGTAAACAAACGGGCAGGGCTTCATTTCAATAAAATTTTACTTTGTAATACAGGTGAAAGACCAGGATTGCCAACCCCTGACCCGGACAATCAAGTTTCTTTTGAAAATCTCTGTAAGCATGGTAAGAAAATGGGAAATGACGTAGGCTAAAGTAACCTAAACTGTCATGCCAAGAAACATTTGTGAGCAGCACAGCTTCTGTCAACAAGGTTTTAATCATGACTGCTACTTTACTGGCTTATGACTGTGCACAAGTCATTTAATCTTAATAGAGTTCAGTATCTTCATCTGAAGTGAAAACAAAACTGCTTTCTCACAAGACTACAGAGACGGCAATGTTGACAGTACTCTATAAAGTATGCACGTAGGTGTTCATTATACAACAACTAGCCTTTTAAAATTAAAAAAACGAAACTCACTTTTGCTTGGAGGCACGAAAAGGCCATCAACATAACGTCCTCTGTTGTGATGGAAAGCACAGTTTAGTTTCTGACATCCCATTGGCTGATTTTCCCAATAACAAGGTATCTCACTGCGTTTTTTCTGTAAGAGGAAAAAGGCATCAGTATGACCTGTATTCATTTGATCATGTTTTCTGGACAAAGTTCACACAAGGTTAAAAAATCTGAGGCATGTGATGATTTTGAGTATAAGGAAAAGGGGTTGCTGAAGGTGACATATCCTAGCATGATGGAGAAATGAAAGAGCAGGTAAGAACTTTGCTGTTCTTTCCTCCTTGCCCTCATCTTAAATGTCCATAATTTAGAAAAGTGGGGTAATACAGTAGGTTACATTATGGAGTCCAAGATAATAGTGTTTGATTCTCTATTGCATTACTTACTGACCATGTAATGTCAGATAAATAATACCTTAGTCTCACTTTCCTCAGCTATAAAATGGGAATACAGTAGCTACCTAATCAGGTTCTTATGAGAAATAAACGAAATAATGTACAAGAAGCACTTAGCGATAGAAGAGTCAATAAACTGCAGTTGTTATTGTTATCTGAAGCTGGGAGTTCATGACTTGGATAAAAAAATTCTTCCCATTCACGATTTCTCAAAGGCTCATGTAACACACTAGAAAGGTTTCCTTCCCAAGCTACCTTGCTTTTATAAAAGGGAACAAGAAAAACAAGAATAGAATGATGTGTTGGATCACAGGATGTATGTCCAAGAGAAATACATATTAGTTCTAACACAGAAACTACATTAGATGTATATAAAGAATTTCAAAGCAACACCATTAAAAGGAGCTCCAAAATGGAAACAAACCAAATGCAGAGCAACACTAGAATGGATCTACTCCAGTATATACATTCTGGAATACCTGGCGGTATATTCATAAAATACAGTGCTGTCCAGCAATCAGAGTGAATAAACAATACCGTGGGTGCAAAATCAAAGAAGCCAAACAGAAGAGCACATACTGTATGATTCTATTTACAGAAGAACCAAACAGGCAAAACTTTACTATGGCAGAATGGTCAAGATGGTGACTAGTTTTGGGGTTGTGGTGAATGACAATGAGGAGATAAAGGGGGTACACAGGGTTGGAAATGTTCTATTTCATGATCTGGGTGTTGGTCTATCAGGTACACTCACTCAATGAAAATTCAACACATAAGATAATGATTTGTGCACATTTCTATGTACCTCAAAAAAAGTCCCGAAGAGCACTTCTGAAAAGTAACTGTCTGTTAATAACCTGCATTATGATAGATGTCTCATAATAAAGCAGCGTAAGTTTATTAAATTTCAAGGCAAGAACAGCAGTACTATTCAAAAACTTCCATTTTTCAGTATGTTAGAAACAAATAGAGATACAACGCCTGAAACAAAAAGAACCTTAAAGGTATCAAGAAGGGCAATGATCCCAATACCTGCTATACTGGGAGACTGATAATACACTGTGTTGGTAAGAATGTGGAAGAAGCATGAGTCCCACATACTGATAACAGAAATGTAAACTAGCTCAACATCTCTGAAAGGTGATTTGGTAAAAATTATGTCACCCTGTTTATTTAACTTATATGCAGAGTACATCATGTGAAATGCCAGGCTGGATGAAGCACGAGCTCTAATCAAGATTGCTGAAAGAAAAATCAGCAACCTCAGATATGCAGATGATACCACTCTAATCAAAAAGTGAAGAGGAAGTAAAGAGTCTCTTGATCAAAGTGAAGAGGAGAGTGAAAAAGCTGGCTTAAAATTCAACATTCAAAAAAACTAGTAAGATCATGGCATCCAGTCCCATCACTTCATGGCAAATAGATGGGGAAACAATGCCAACAGTGACAGACTTTACTTTCTTGAGTTCCAAAATCACTGCAGACAGTGACTGCAGCCATGAAATTAAAAGATGTTTGCTCCTTGGAAGAAAAGCTATGACAACTCTAGACAGTGTATTAACAAGCAGAGACATCACTTTGCCAACAAAGGTTCGTATAGTCAAAGCTATTGTTTTTTCAGTTGTCAGGTATGGATGTGATAGTTAGACCATAAAGAAGGTTGAACATTGAAGAACAGATTCTTTAGAACTGTAGTGCTGGAGAAGACTCTTTAGTGAAGAGCAGAGAAGCTGGACATGGAATGTAAAAGAGTTATGTCCTGCACTTACCGCCACATGTTTTAAAAACGTAGAGCAAATAACTCTGTCTCTGAAAGAACTTTATGGTATTTATTAGTATCCCGTTACCCTTAAAAGTTAGGTCTAATAGCTACAACTGCACTTCCCTGGTGGTACAGTGGGTAAGAATCCGCCTAATTCAGTTTGAAGAACAGATTCTTTAGAACTGTAGTGCTGGAGAAGACTCTTTAGTGAAGAGCAGAGAAGCCGGACATGGAATGTAAAAGAGTTATGTCCTGCACTTACCGCCACGTTTTAAAAACGTACAGCAAATAACTCTGTCTCTGAAAGAACTTTATGGTATTTATTAGTATCCCGTTACCCTCAAAAGTTAGGTCTAATAGCTACAACTGCACTTCCCTGGTGGTACAGTGGGTAAGAATCCGCCTAATTCAGGGACATGAGTCTGATCCCTAGTCTGGGAAGATTCCACGTGCTGTGGAGCAAACTAAGCCCATGTGCCGTGACCACTGAGTCCACGCTCTAGAGTCCACGTGCTGCAAGCACTGAGCCTGTGCTCTGCAACAGGAGAAGCTACCACACGAGAGGCCCGTGTACTGTGACGAACAGCAGCCCCGCCGACTGCAGTCAGAGAAAGCCCATGAGGAGCAACAAAGACCCCAAGCAACCAAATGAAGAGTCGCTCAGTCCTGTCCAACTCTTTGGGACCCCATGGACTATACACAGTCCACGGAATTCTTCAGGCCACAATACTGGAGTGACTAGCCATTCCCTTCTCCAGGAGATCTTCCCAACCCAGGGATTGAACCAGGTCTCCCGCATTGCAGGCAGATTCAAGACTGAACCTGTAACCAGCTGAGTTACCAGGGAAACCCAGGAAGCTACCAGATGCTATCACTGTTATCACCACGGAAGTGCAACCAAATAAATAAGTACATAAATACATAAACACATAAATAAATGTTTTTTTTTAAAAAAGCTACCATTGCTCTTTATTTTTTTATTTTTATTTATTTTTTTTAGAGCTTCCATTTTACTTTATTTTACTTTATAGTACTCTATTGGTTTTGGCATACATTGACATGAATCTGCCATTGGTGTACACGAACTCCAAAACATACCATTGCTCTTTAAAATAACAAGTATCCAATTACTTCTTGAGGTAGCATCTAATGCCAATTTTCCCTGCTGCCGGATCTGTCTTTGCTTCTTTCGTAAAAGCAACCTTCAAATTATTGGATATGATAGCATTATCTTTAAACTGAGGTCACAGGACATTTATTTAATGTGTTTAATACCATTACTGAATTTTATTTCAAAATAAAAATACACAAACAATAAAGATGACCTGGAAAATAAAACTAATACCTATTATGCCATTACACAGTGACTCACTTATTTTGTTATAGAATTCTTAAAAAAAAAAAAACTGTAAAATGTATTGATTCACACTTAAAAGAAAGGTTTTCCATATAATTCTGTACATTTTCACTTAGCAACACATCCTCATAGTAACATTCTCCTACATGATTATTTCCTTAGCTTTTAAAAAAGCCATATATATAACACATGGTTCAAAGATATACAGCTGGTCCAAAGATACACAGTGAATGCTCATCATCTGCCACAGTTTACGTACTATAAAACTACCATAAGTATTTAACTAACAAATACAGAACCATTCTGTCTCTTAAGGACCCAGGGACTGAACCTAAGTCTCCTGCACTGCAGGCAGATTCTTTACCCACTAAGCCACTGGGGAAGCCCCATATAATAGGCTTCCCAGAGCAAAAACACGCACACATACTGCTGCATTTTCACTATTGGGAGAAGTGTGTGTTCTCTGTGAACCCTCATGCAGAGATCATAACAGAAACACATATATGAATAACTCCAGACTATGACTGTATTTGAAACAGCTCAACTGGAATTCCATCACCTTCACCAGCTTTGTTCATAACGATGCTTTCCAAGGCCCACTTGACTTCACATTCCAGGATGTCTGGCTCTANTACTTTGGCCACCTCATGCGAAGAGTTGACTCACTGGAAAAGAGTCTGATGCTGGGAGGGATTGGGGGCAGGAGGAGAAGGGGACGACAGAGGATGAGATGGCTGGATGTCATCACTGACTTGATGGACGTGAGTCTGAGTGAACTCCGGGAGTTGCTGATGGACAGAGAGGCCTGGCGTGCTGTGATTCATGGGGTTGCAAAGAGTCGGACACGACTGAGCGACTGAACTGAACTGATGATGTGTCACTGAAACATAATATTTGAATTACTTTTTTTTGCAGCAGTCACTGAACATTTTCAAGTGAATGCATTTGCTGCAGTATTCCACTAAGGTCTTTGGCATTGTTTGTGTTTTCTTCATTCTTAGCAACCCAAAGTGCTATAAGAAGCAGGCAATGCACGCATGTTTAAATGTAAAATATCGAACTTCTGTTCTGTTGACTTTTTAATTTAATAATCTGTCTTTCAAATAGTTCTTTGGCTTTTAATTTAATTCTTTATGCTTTTTATGTTAATGCCATTTAAGTTTTGAAAGTTTAATTGCCTCATTAGCTATTATATTTCCACAAATAATACAATGTTGTTTCAGCAATTTACCAAAAATTAGGGCTAATATAGGACAGTCATACTTTTAAGTAAAACTAGTAGGAACTCATTTGATCTCCATTTCCTCAAAATCATATCTATTGTTACCATCTAGTTTACTCTCACTTCCATATTCACAAAATTGAAGCTGGACTCACCATTATGTGCTGCTGCTGCTGCTGCTAAGTCACTTCAGTCGTGTCCGACTCTGTGTGACCCCATAGACGGCAGCCCACCAGGCTTCCCCATCCCTGGGATTCTCCAGGCAAGAATACTGGAGTGGGTTGCCATTTCCTTCTCCAATGCATGAAAGAGAAAAGTGAAAGTGAAGTCGCTCAGTCTGTCCGACTGTTAGCAACCCCATGGACTGCAGCCCACCAGGCTACTCCGTCCATTGGATTTTCCAGGCAGGAGTACTGGGGTGGGGTGCCATTGCCTTCCCCGCACCATTATGTAAATTAGGGTAAAAATTAAAGAATAAGGCAATGTTTACTTCCCTAACATAACCAATAATATTAAACTATAAATTCTTTAAAGACTTGATGAAAAATTTAAATAACTGTATAACAAAAGTTACAGTAAACTGGGCCTATTAGTTATAGTTACACAGCAACCTAAACTTTCAATCTCTATGTTGTGCAATATTTCCACTCTGCTTGCATTTGTAATGCACCACACAACACTAAACTGATCACACACTTGGGTAATCGATTCACTATAAAATTTCTAAATATTTATTCTAAAGTTTACACTCGGAGAAGGCAGTGGCACCCCACTCCAGTACTCTTGCCTGGAAAATCCTATGGACAGAGAAGCCTAGTAGGCTGCAGTCCATGGGGTTGCTGAGAGTCGGATACAACTGAGCAACTTCACTTACACTTTTCACTTTCATGCACTGGAGCAGGAAATGGCAACCCACTCCAGTGTTCTTGCCTGGAGAATCCCAGGGACAGAGGAGCCTGGTGGGCTGCCGTCTCTGGGGTTGCAGAGTCAGACACGACTGAAGTGACTTAGCAGCAGCTTAGCAGCAAAGTTTACATTTACATCCTTGTACACTGGTAGCAACTGTAGCCTGGCATCCCTCAGGGACCACTGATCTCTGAGAAGCATTGCTGTTGAAGGAAATTTCAGGCAGATGTAGAAGCGCTAGGAGGTTTCAACGTGTCCTCTCTCTGCCTACACCTTGTGTCACTCTTCCTTCTGCTGATCATGAGTGGCCACAGGCTTATCACCAGATAACTGGCTAACTTTCAGAATCACTTTAGATCACTGCTACATACTTCCCATTCCCTCACTTTCTGAATAGGTGTGTCTATCAAATCAATCTGTCCTCATCTCACTATAACACAGTGCAATCATGAAGACAGGCCTTTTCAATTAACAAGACACCAGACCACTAGGAGCCACTACTGGGAAGCCCTAAACAGAGCTGATACTGATCCTCAATCACTGAGATTTATTCCTTTGGGCACTAGGATTTTATAGACAGTGGCCCATCCATTTGTATTCACTTTATTCTACTCAATACATTCTGTCCTCATCCTGGTCTTTGCTGTTGTTGTGCAGTTGCTCAGTTGTGCCCAACTCTTTATGACCCTATGGACTNTGATACTGATCCTCAATCACTGAGATTTATTCCTTTGGGCACTAGGATTTTATAGACAGTGGCCCATCCATTTGTATTCACTTTATTCTACTCAATACATTCTGTCCTCATCCTGGTCTTTGCTGTTGTTGTGCAGTTGCTCAGTTGTGCCCAACTCTTTATGACCCTATGGACTGCAGAGCACCAGGCTTGCCTGTCCTTCACCATCTCCTGGAGCTTGCTCAAACTCATGTCCATTGAGTCGGCGATGCCATCCAACCATCTCAGCCTCTGTTGATCCCTTCTCCTCCTGCCTTTACTCTTTCCCATCATCAGTGTCTTTTTCATGGGTTAGTTCTGCATCAGGTGACCAAAGCATTGGAGCTTCAGCTTCAGCATCATTCTTTCTAATGAATACTTTGTTTTGGATTGACTGGTTTGATCTCCTTGCTATTCAAGGGACTCTCAAGAGTCTTCTCCAACACCACAGCTCAAAAGCATCAATTCTTCAGTGCTCAGCCTTCTTTATGGTCCAGTTCTCAGATCTTTGTTTGCAAAGTAATGTCTCTGCTTTTTAATATGCTGTCTAGGTTTGTCATAGCTTTTCTTCCAAGGAGCAAGCGTCTTTTAATTTCATGGCTCTAATCAATGACCTCATTGATTTTGGAGTGCAAGAAAATCAAGTATACCACTGTTTCCATTGTTTTCCCATCTGTTTGCCATGATGTGATGGGGCCAGATGCCATGATCTTCATTTTTTGAATGTTGAGTTTTAAGCCAGATTTTCACTCTCCTCTTTCACCTTCATCAAGAGACTCTTTAGTTCCTCTTTGCTTTCTCCCTTAAAGGTGATGTCATCTGCACATCTGCATATCTGAGGTTATTGACATTTCTCCCAGCAATCTTGATTCCAGCTTGTGCTTCATCCAGAGTGGCATTTTGTATGATGTACTCCTCATGTAAGTTAAGTAAGCAGGGTGACAATATATACAGCCTTGACGTACTCCTTTCCCAAATTTGAACCAATATGTTGTTCCTGGTCTTTACTACTGCTTTATTTCTTTCTTTACTTTTTTCCTTCCTTTCTCCTTTCCTTCCTTCTGTCTTTCCTTCCTTCCTTCCTCACTACCCTCCCCCACCTTAGATCACTTGTGGTTTTATAGCCACATGCCTTGCAAAGTGTCAATTCTGGAACAGGGATTGAACCTGGGCCACTGCAGTGGAAGCCTGGAATCCTAACCACTAGGCAACCATGGAACTCCCAAGCATGCTTTTTGAGTTTTAAAAATAAATATGAAATATACACTCACATAACCTCAACAAAAGTACGTTGTTTTCAGTGTGGGCTGTTAATAAAAATGTTTCCAGCTATTTCTCTAATATGTAATCCAAAATAGATTCACGATTTCCTCACATATACTGGATGTAATATAATTTATCCAAAACAGTTGGATGAACTTTTATATCTGGCAGAAGTTTATGGATATTCCAATTGCTTCATCCCATCAACAAATACTTGGTAATGTCAAATTTTAAGAAGTCTGCCAACCTGGTTGGTGTTCATTGTGGCTTTAATTGGCATTTCTATATTGTTATCTTATGAAAAACAAAGTTAATTTTAATATGGTTGAATTTATTACTTTTTTATTACTTATTATTTTCTATTCTTGGTTAAAAGATTTTTTTCTACAAAAAATGAGATATTCTTCTACATTATCTTAAAAAGCTAATAATTTTTCATTTTACACTTTAGGCCTAGACCAAGTTCAAACTGATTTTTGTGCAAAGTGGATGTTTAATTTCATTTTTCTCCATATGTTTTCCCATAGTTAAACCTTTGTGATAAGTTGAGCTTCAGTGGATACAAGGATGCATTTCAGAGCTCTCTTCTCTTTCATTGCTCTATTTTTCTATCTCTGTGTCAATATCATAATTACTGTAGATTCAAGATCATTCTTGAAACCTGGTAAGTAATATTTTCCTGGGGATTAGTAAATTTGTCTAAATATTCAAGTTTAATTGGATAAAGCTATGGAGACTCTGGATATTGTTTTAGTACTCTGAAGACAGTTGATGATCTGTTTCAGAAGAAAAGTAACCTGGTTAGACTTAAACAGAAACCTTTACTTTGCCTGACAGCATCTCAAATCTTCATTTTTCTCGCTGTATATCAGCTCCTACTTTGGACTGTTTTCAATCTACCCCCGTGAATACATGTTTCAAATGTGAACCAGCAACTTGAGCAGTATCTGAACACAGAAGTTTTGAGTCCTTTCTCTTTTGTTTCAGATCTCGTCCTCTCCCTTCTGAGATTCCATCCTGGCTGGCAGAGCTCTTCCTCTGTTTTTCTGGCCAGAACAGTGAAAGGTCTTTATTGGAGTTTCCTACGTCACTATCTGCAGTGTAAAGTCCTGGAAACAGGAAACAACCTGACCAGTAACTTTCCTTAGATATTGGGTCCACTTCAAAATTGACCTACTTTTCTTTCTTTTTTTAACCTTTATTTATTTGACTGCACTGGGTCTTCACTGCAGCATGTGAACTCTCAGTTGCAGCATGTGGGATCTAGTTTCCCAAATGGGGATCAAACCCAGGTTCCTTGTATTGGGACCTCAAAGACTGGAAAACATCCTCTAGGTTTTTATTCTTTCCTATATTTTGACAATCTTATCTCTTTGATATTATTAATTTTTTTAATGGGGGATTTCTTTTAAACTTTTCCTCTGTGGGAAGGTTACTGGCCCATGTAAATATTCTCACTGAATGAGTAAGTCTTCAGGTGATTTTCAGAGTACATTGCTAGCCAATGGAAATTCCCTAAATTAGCTAAAAATTCTTTGTTTCTAAATAACGTGGACTAGGAAGATAATAAAATTCACAGAATTCTAGGTTTTGTTTTTTTTGATGTACTCAGTAAAACTTCACTCTAAGAGGGAGGAACCTGAAAATCCAGTTTCTAATTTTTTCATACTGTTCATGGGGTTCTCAAGGCAAGAATACTGAAGTGGTTTGCCATTCCCTAACTTACATGCAGAGTACATCCTGAGAAATGCTGGACTGGAAGAAACACAAGCTGGAATCAAGATTGCTGGGAGAAATATCAATAACCTCAAATATGCAGATGACACCACCCTTATGGCAGAAAGTGAAGAGGAACTAAAAAGCCTCTTGGTGAAAGTGAAAGTGGAGAGTGAAAAAGTTGGCCTAAAGCTCAACATTCAGAAAACGAAGATCATGGCATCCGGTCCCATCACTTCATGGGAAATAGATGGGGAAACAGTGGAAACAGTGCCAGACTTTATTTTTTTGGCTCAGANCCGGGAGAAATATCAATAACCTCAGATATGCAGATGACACCACCCTTATGGCAGAAAGTGAAGAGGAACTAAAAAGCCTCTTGGTGAAAGTGAAAGTGGAGAGTGAAAAAGTTGGCCTAAAGCTCAACATTCAGAAAACGAAGATCATGGCATCTGGTCCCATCACTTCATGGGAAATAGATGGGGAAACAGCGGAAACACTGTCAGACTTTTATTTTGGGGGGCTCCAAAATCACTGCAGATGGTGACTGCAGCCATGAAATTAAAAGTGTCTTTCTCCTTGGAAGAAAAGTTATGACCAACCTAGATAGTATATTCAAAAGCAGACACATTACTTTGCTGACTAAGGTCCGTCTAGTCAAGGCTATGGTTTTTCCTGTGGTCATGTATGGATGTAAGAGTTGGACTGTGAAGAAAGCTGAGCGCTGAAGAATTGATGCTTTTGAACTGTGGTGTTGGAGAAGACTCTTGAGAGTCCCTTGGACTGCAAGGAGATCAGCCCTGGGATTTCTTTGGAATGAATGATGCTGAAGCTGAAACTCCAGTACTTTGGCCACCTCATGCGAAGAGTTGACTCATCGGAAAAGACTCTGATGCTGGGAGGGATTGGGGGCAGGAGGAGAAGGGGATGACAGAGGGTGAGATGGCTGGATGGCATCACTGACTCAATGGACGTGAGTCTGAGTGAACTCCGGGAGTTGGTGATTGACAGGGAGGCCTGGCGTGCTGCAATTCATGGCGTCGCCAAGAGTAGGACACAACTGAGCAACTGAACTGAACTGATGACTGTCTCTTATAATCAGTGTATCCTTACTCTATCACTGTAATAAATCAGAATTCACATGAAATGCAGGAAACGTGGGAAATATATATTCAAACTATCGGTCAGGAAGATCCCCTGGAAAAGGAAATGGCAACCCACTCCAGTATTCTTGCTTGGAAAATCCCACAGACAGAGGACCCTGGCACACTACAGTTCATGGGTCACAAGAGATCAGACATGACTGAGAAGACAAACATGCATACATGAATGCATGCATAAGCCATATGCTAAGTCTCTTGAGTTTTCTAGAGAATTCCAAATGTATTAGGCTGATGCAAAACTGTGGTTTTTCCATTGTTGAAAGCTGCTATTTCACACTGGAATATACTCTTAAATAAACATGATTATGTTATACATAATTTTAATGTGCATTTCTCACTTTATGTCTTTCTGCTAATGACTTATTAATGCTGTTTACTGTATATTTATTTTAGACTAGGGAAATGATGTTAGACAAAAAGAAAATTCAAGTGATTTTCTTATTCAAGTTCAAAATGGGTCATAAAGCAGCGGAGACAACGCACATCAACAATGCATTTGGCCCAGGAACTGCCAACAAACATACAGTGCTATGGTAGTTCAAAAAATTTTGCAAAGAAGACAAAAGCCTTGACGATGAGGATCAGAGGCTGGCTCAGAAGTTGACAACTGAAAGTGATCATTCAAGTTGATCCTCCAAAGAACTCAAAGGTGATCATTCTGTGGTCGTTCGGCATTTGAAGCAAATTGGAAAGGTGGAAAAGCTTGAAGAGTGGGAGCCTTGTGATCTGACCGAAAATCAAAAATATCACTGTTCTGAAGTGTTGTTGGAAAAAAAAACTTCATTCAAAATTTGATATGAAATGGGATAATTACAAGGTCTCAAAGTACCTCTCCAAAATACACTTAATTATAAAAAAAAAAATGTATAGTGAAGCAATCTGGTGGCTACCACCTTAATGAAGTGATGCAAGTTAACATCAGTAATGGGGTAATTAAAATTGTACACCACTCAATGGTAAGCAGTGAGAAGAATATCACCTCTGTGCTATTCCTGCCAAAAATAAAAGATCTGAATTTAGCAATGAGGAAGTATTTGATAAACCCAAAGTGAGGAACATTATACAAAATAACTGTCCTATAGTGACCAAAAATATCAAGGTCAATGAAAGAAAAGACTGATCAACTGTTCTAGACAAAAGGCCAAATCACTATGACAACTCAATGCAGCACATGATTCTGGATGCACTCCTATTGCAATAAAGAACATCACCAGTTCAAGGGCAAAACCTGAATGGGACCTAAGGATTCAATGAGAGTAATATATAAATGTTAATATTCTAATTTTGATAGTTTATCACAGTTATGGTTTAGTGAAAAGTTTCATACTATACTTGCAACTTTTCTCTAAGTTCAGACTGTTTGAAAATAAACACAGAAATATAAATACTCCCTAAATATATATGATTTTTATACTTAGATTATCAAATGGCCTTTATGAGATATGATACTAATTCATACCATAAAGCATCTTGATATTAAGTGAGCATTTCACTAATGACAGAAATTTCACTAGGTCATTAAAAAAGTATTTAACCCACATGTTACATTAAATGTTTTTTACTGCCATATTTTTTATTGTCCCATAAGGACACAAGACTACTTACTAAAACACCAACTGAAGACTTACATCAATCTCCATGTGCCGAAACCTGCACACCTGTCGAAAACAGCGCCCTTCTTGCCATAATGTGCAAACAGTTTCATTTCCCAGTGCAGCTTCACAGTGACGGAATGGACAGCTGTCACCCTGTGAACAGAAAGAATACAGAAACAACTGTGGGATCAAACCAGCCCTCAGGCAAAATGCTCACTGTAAGTTTCTCGGTACCTAAACAAACACAGAAGAGTAAGGAGAGACAGGTAAAGAACAACGGAAGTGGGATGGTAAGAACAATCTGAGGTCAAGTAATGTTTAATTTCCTAAAACCGATTTCTTGACAGTATCCTTTATCTGTTCTGACAACATGAATGACACAAGCTGAGAGATGGGGTTCAAAAATACAAGTGGGAATATGAGGTACCCTTAAAAAATATGTTTTACAGTTAATCTTCAAAACCATTTCATATATCCTGACTTGTACAACTAGCTTTAAATGGAAAATTAGAAAGTAATTGATTCGAATTTAAGTATAATTTCATATTTCACTATAAATTTCACACAATGCTACTATTTGAAACAAAATGCTACTGTTGTGCAACTTGTTACATAAACTCAAAGCTTTGCCCAAAACTAACAATTTAAAATATAGCACCAAAATGATTTAAGAAAAATACTTGTGGGGAAAAAAAAATGCATAGAATTAGTCATAAAGGAATAACAGAAAATAATGGATAAATCTAAATGGAGCTGCAGAAGAAACAAGCCGAAAAACAGGAAGCTCCAACAAAGAAAAAAGCTCTAATAAACCTGCAAAAGCATGTTTAGAAAAGTGGCTTTAGGATTCAGCAGGAAATCTGAAGAGAGAAGTCAAATTCAATCCATGACAGTTCTATAAATACAATACAATCTACCCATTCATTTACTACAAAGTAAATTTACTACAAAAAGATCAAAGTTAGAAAGCCACAGTCAAGTGTTCCTAATTCCTTAAAAGCACCCTGAACAGATTAATTACAGCTATAAGAACACTGAATGATGACCAAATGCTATCTTTTTACTTCTGGAGAGTATGGAGAACATAAAATGAACAGGAAAAAACGATGAGTAATAAATTCACTTAGGAATGCTATCCTTTACTAAAAATTGACAGCAGATAATAAACAGTTGAGCAAAACATAAAAGACAACTTGGTATGCTGGGAATATTTTATTCAATTTTATTAGGGAAATCATAGAAAGAACTGATTTAGAGATGCTAATTCTTACTTTAGTACAAGTAGAATAGAAAAAAAAATAGCAGTCTTCTCCTTGATTAGGCATGCTGAGTAGATCCTTAGATGAGAAGTGGCTTTTTGAAAACAAGCCACTGCTTCCTCTAGGCGAGGACCAGCTCCAAGTCCTCTTGATATGGGTTTAATCTTCCAAAAGACAAGTCAATCACAGAAATCGTCTTTTAAATGTTAATCCTAAAATGAGAAGAAAATGAATGAAATAATTCAGATAAATTCTTTCAACAATCTTCTCCAAATCACCCTGACCAATAAGCAGAGCCTTATGAAAATTCTGATGAGTATTTTAATCTGTGAATTTGTACATTCTCATCTACAATGCAAAATTTTTGTTAAACAGCCATGCTTCTTTGCATTCTCTATGGTGCTTCAGCATAAATTATGTAAGCATTATATACTCAACAAATGATCTGCCGTTTAGATTATTGACTTGGACTATTTTACACAAGATAATTTGCTAAGTTTGTATTTCTGACAAACTAGACTTTTTTCATCTAACAAACGTTTCAATATGTTCACATTTTTTTTCAAAAGTATATATATATTTTTCAAAAGTATATAATTTTTTTCAAAAAAATTTTTTTTCAAAAGTATATAATTCTAAGTATGTGGAAAAAACGATCTCACTGGAATAGCTGGTGAACCACTACCCTTGAAAAATCTGTAGAGCAAGCTAATACAATGAAGATGACCCAAGAGCTGCACAACAGTTACACACAATGAGCAAAGGAAGTTCTCAGGGCTCATCCCTAAACTAGTGCTTATGCAGAATGACCAACATTCCCTCTCCCCCTTAGTCCTTGCCATACCATAGTTCTCACACTAAAGGGTTCAAGAAAGCAAGCTTCTACAGAAGTAAAAATACATGACAGGAGCACATGTCAGAATCTGAAAGGGGTTTCTACAAACCCCTATATCAGAGGATAAAGTTTCAGAAACATGGATCTAGGGACTTCCCTTGTGGTCCAGTGGCTAAGACTCACAATTCCACCACCCAGAGTGTGGAGTTGGTCCCTGGCTGGGGAAGTTCCGCATACCAAGAGGTTTTGGCCAAAAAAAAAACCCAAAAAGATCTTAAAAGAGAAACATTGATCTACAACTTTAAATTAAGATGAATCAAATTTATTCACATTTTCCACTAACAATTCCTAATCCAAGAATAGCAGGCCATGGTAAAACCAGCCTTTAACTCAGCAACCTAGGTTACCAGAAGAGTTATGTTACTAAACACACATGAAACCTGCAAAATTTAAATACTGTATGACTTTCAATTCTATTTCCAGAATTTACCCTGAGATTAATATTCAACAGTGGAAACAGTGACAGACTTTATTTTGGGGGGCTCCAAAATCACTGCGGATGCTGACTGCAGCCATGAAATTAAAAGACGCTTTTCTCCTTGGAAGAAAAGTTATGATCAACCTAGACAGCATATTAAAAAGCAGAGATATTACTTTGCCAACAAAGGTCCGTCTAGTGATGGCTATGATTTTTCCAGTAGTCATGTGTGGATGTGAGAGTTGGACTATAAAGAAAGCGGAGCACAGAAGAATTAAGACTCTTGAGAGTCCCTTGGACTGCAAGGAGATCCAACCAGTCAATGATAAAGGAAATCAGTCCTGAAAATTCACTGGAAGGACTGATGCTGAAGCTAAAACTCCAATACTTTGGCACCTGATGTGAAGAACGGACTCATTTGAAAAGACTCTGATGCTGGGAAAGATTGAAGGCAGGAGGAGAAGGGGACAACAGAGGATGAGATGGTTGGATGGCATCACTGACTCAATGAACATGAGTTTGAGTAAACTGCGGGAGCTGGTGATGGACAGGGAGACCTGGCATGCTGCAGTCCATGGGCTCGCAGAGTCGGACATGACTGACTGAACTAAACTAATATTCAACAAATATGAAAAAGAATAGTGCATAAGAAAGTTCATCACCAACTTCTAACAATAAAAAAACACCTAGAAACCTACATGTTCAAAAACTGATGCTTCTATAAGCCAAGGAACGACAAAGATTGCCAGCAAACACCAGAAGCTAGAAGAAGCAAGGAAGATCATTTCCCTACAGGTTTCAAAGAGAGCATGACCCTGTCAACAACTTTTCAGACTTCTAACCTCTGAAACTGTGAATAATAAACTTCTGCTGCTTTAAGACACCCAAGTATGTGGTACTTTGTTATGGAAGCCCTAGGAAACTAATATACGTTACAAACAGTCAACTGATCTTTGCCAAAGAAGCAAGGCAATTTCAAAGGAGAAAGGACAGTCTTTTCAATATACAATGCTGGAAGAAGAGGATACCTGCATGCAAAAAAATATATCTAGACAGAGATCTTATACCTTTCACAAAAATTAAAATGGATCACAAATGTGAAATTAAAAAACCCCTAGAGAATAAAACAAGAGAAAATCCAGGTGATTCCGGGTATGGTGATAGCTTTTTAGACATAACACCAAATGTACAGTCCATTAAAGAAACCGTTGATTAATATGTAGCTGTCTTACTGAAACCAACAGCAGTTTCATTTATGTTCTTTGGGATGTTGGGAGAAAATTTCTGCAAAACACATAACTGATAAAGGACTGGTATTCAAAATATACAAAGAACCCTTAAAATGCAACAATAAGAAAAACAAACCAGGGACTTCCCCGGTGGTCCAGTGGTTAAGACTCCATGCTTCCAATGCAGGGAGCACAGGTTTGATCCCTGGTGGGAAACTAAGATCCCATCACCCATGCCATGGGGCAGAGCCAAAAAAATAAATTAAGTTAAAGATGAATTTAAAAATGGGCAAAAGATCTAAACAGACACCTTACCAAAGAAAATATACAGATGACAAAGAAGCATATGAAAAGACACTCAGTATGACTGAGAGTTGCAAATTCCTTTTAGAATAGCTGACAAAAATCCAAAAACTGACACCACCAAGCGCTGGTGAGGATGTGGTAGCAGGAAGAAAGCTAGAAAAATACAGACCAAAAGTTAGCAGTAGTTATAGTCACGGTGGTAGGATTACAGGTGGCTATTTATTATTTTATGCTGAGAATAACACTACATTTTCTAATATGATGAAACACAGATCTAACAGAAAATTCAAGTCTACCCTAACTGACCTGACCATCGTTGATATACTATAGAACAGAAGAAGGATTGGGTCTTTAATACTACTTCACCAGTCCACTACCAACATTCCTCTGACCACAAAGAGAATGCATTCCACCATCCAGGGTACACCAAAAGGTAACTTTAAAAATCAGAGGGAGAGAGGGAATTTCCTGATGGTCCAGTGATTAGGATTTGGCACTTTCATGGCCTGAGTTCAATCCCTGGTTGGGGAACTGAGATTCTGTAAACAGAACGGCCAAAGAAAGAAAATTTAGAGGCAGGAAAAATTAGGAGTTTAACATATACATACTGCTACATATAAAATAAATAATCAACAAAGACCTACTGCATAGCACGGTATATTATACTACTCTGTAATAACCTGTATGGGAAAAGGATCTGAACAAGAATAGATATATGTATATGCACAACTGAATCACTCTGCTGTACACCTGAAACTAAAATAGCATTGTAAATCAACTGTACCACAACATAAAATACAAACTAAAAAACTGCCTCCAATTGGATAAGGTCTCTAGGAATGTTCAATTAACTACAATGACACACACAATAAGAAAAAGTTTTAGTCAGAAAAGAATGGAAACATTTTACAATAGGAAGGTGTTTCGGTGTCCCTTTCATCCCTGAAATCAACATCCCAAAGAACATAAATGAAACTGCTGTTGGTTTCAGTAAGACAGCTACATATTAATCAAACAAAATGAGATGTATGAAATAGTAGAAGAGCATAAGTTGTACTCCCCCGCCACCCACCGTTTTTCCAAAATCGATTCTGTACAACACCCCGAGGTAGGCAAGGCAAGGCAAGGCATGGAGAGATTGAATCCTGAATAGATATGCACCACATTACTAATGTTTAAATAGAACAGTTCTTTCATATATTTCTTTTACATACTGAACTTCTAAAACTTTCACTGGGGGGTGGGGAGAAGGATATAACTGCTATGCAAGAAAATGGCCCCCAAAAATGTAGAGGTAAAAAATTGACTGTAATTATTACTACATAGGACAAAAGTCCAAAACCATGGTGCACATTCCCTTTTTTTAAAAAAAAGAAATAGTACCCAAGATAAAGAAAAATCTGAATAAACGCTGATGAAAAAGACAAAACTGAATTATAGGATATCACTATCAGAACATTCCCCAGAATGCAAAAAGATGTCAATGTGAGAGGAAAGACATATAAAATAGAAATAATTCCAAAAGATTCAATTTCTACACAATGAAAATTATACAAGGATGGAACAGAATTGGTAGAAATGATAATAAAATACAATGATGGAATGGAATTGGTAGAAATGATAATAAAATAACAATACAAAGAAATTTCCCTAAACTGGATGAACTTAAGTCTTTTAACTAAAGGATTCATCAAACGCCAGGCAGAAATTTTCTTTAAAGACATTGCTACTTCACCATATACCATATATATAATAGTGAAATTTTTGAATTCCAATGGTAAAGCAGAATTATACAGACTTCTAGGAAAAAGTAGACTGAAAACAAAGGAAAGAAAATCAGACTTGACATTTGACACATTATTTGAATCTCTAAAATTTCAAAAGACAAAATATCCAGAATTTAAAGGTGATATGACGACCCTAGATTGAACTTTTCAAATTACATTTCAAGAAAAGCTCAGGATTGGGAAGAAGGTTTTAGAAAGTCTCATAAAGTATATCCATGTATTCTTTTAAAAATTACTAAAGGAAGCAGTCTAACTTCAGAAAAAAAATTAGAAAAAATAAGTAGTAGTAGCAAAAGAACAGAACAATGAAAAGGCATTATCTCATTTTTTTTTTTTTTAAGTTTTAAAGCAACTACTTGGGGGTGTCTGATTTATGATACAGCTGATAAATCCTAAATAAAGTGAACCATATAGTGTATCAAAAGAGTAACAAAACATGATCAAAGAAGGTTCACTCCAGAACTAAGAGTGGTTTAACATTGGGAAATTCATTACTAGAATAAACAGGGGTTAAAAAAGGAAACTCTGGTATCTTAAGATTTCAAGAACAGAAAAATGGTGAAAAAATATTTTAAACTGTAGTTTTTTTAAAGTTAAAATGGCTTTTTAAAAATAGCTACAAACATCTATTCCCAATAAAAACTCTTTGTAAATTACAAGGAACCTTCTTAGCATAAATGCACTAAATGATCAGAAACTATCATCATATGTGACATGGTAAAACATTACAGGTAAATCACTCAAGGGAAAAAAAAAGCCTGTCTCTACTACCATCCAATACTGTTTCAGAGTTCAATGCATGCAAGAAGGGAAAAAAGTATAAAGATTAAAAAGGATGAAGCAAAAAATTTAGTATCTGTAGATTATATGCTTGCAAACTATACACTCTAACAATCAATTAAGTAAATTTTAAAAATTAACATGTTTTTTAAATTCAGTAAATTTAAAATCATTCAGATGATAACAAGAGTCCTAGTCACAATAAAACTAAAACATATAGGAAGAAAACAAAGAAATATAAAAGACCCCATCAAATTAGAAACAAAACCAAAACTATCAAACTACTAAGGCACAAGAAGACCTGGATAATAGAGAGATAATGGAGTAGAGGCTTAAAGAAGTTTACTTTTCCCCTAAATACCTTAAGTAGACAATGCAATTCAATTCAAAATCTCTATGATACTTTATTATTGGACCCTGACAGACTGCAAAATTACTTAGAGTATCTAAGAAAATCTTAAGAATGAGAGGGCCCCGGGCTTCCTGTAATTACCACAGGTGTGAAATATAACATTTAAATGTAATATTGGCAAATGAATGAGTACAAGATAAACAGAATTCAGGCAGTTTCTGGAAAAAGTGGCATTTGAAGTTAACCGAAAAAAATTTAGCCATCCATTTGAAAAAAATAAATTCTGTATCATAGAAAAAAGGTTCCAGGAGAACAAAAGCAAGGATGACAAAGATGCTGTAGTTCACTAAAAGCACTATATAAGAAAGATTCTAAATTCATAACTATGCTGAGCTAAAAAAGCATTTTTGATAATGCTTAAAGGGAGGAAGACTGGCAATGTCATGTAACTACAATCCTTAGATTACATTTTAATATAAAATATGTAAACACTTAAGTACTGGGAAGAAATGCATGGTATTTTTTTTTAATAAGCTCAGGATGAAAAAAACCTGTCCTAAACATGATACCAAAGTTACAAACCAAGACAAAACTCACAGATATGACAACATAAAATGAAAACCATTCATATAGCAAAAGATCAGCAACATGGCCAAGGATTAATACCTTCACTAAAAGGGATGTGTTAAGAGCTTTTAAAAATCAAAAAGACTTCACTAATACAGTAAATTGGTATAACCTTCTTAGAGAATTGTAACAATTTTACAAATTCACATTTAAGAACTGGTTCAAATAAACAGTTCACACACACACACGTGTGTGTGTGTGTATATAGATAGATAGGTAGATAGATAGCTGTTTTTAGATAAGGGGCTATTTTTGTTTTCAATGGCAAAAACCCAAATGTCCATCAATGAAGGATATATTAAATTACTGCATATCCAATTTTATAAAGCAACAAACAGAGTCGTTAAAAAGAGGTGAGGCAAAGCTATGAGTATGGACATGTAACTATGCCACGATAAACCGTCAACGGTGGTTTTCTCTGAGGAGGCAGAATTACATGAAGAATCCACCTTGTCTATACTGCTTTTACTTTTATTATAAGTACATATTATCAAGAAAAAAAAAGGGGTAGTGATATTCCCATGAAAAAAGCCCAAAAACTTGTAAACAATTACAAGAAAAAAATAATGTGTTGACAATTATCTTTTTGATTTCTTACTGGTTCAGGAAAATTATGCCCTAAATTACAAAAATGTTTACCCCTTTAATGATTAAAAAAAAACAACAACCGATTTCCACACTTACATTAGCTGGTTGATCTCAACAGGTAAAAAAGCCCAAAAACTTGTAAACAATTACAAGAAAAAAATAATGTGTTGACAATTATCTTTTTGATTTCTTACTGGTTCAGGAAAATTATGCCCTAAATTACAAAAATGTTTACCCCTTTAATGATTAAAAAAAAAACAACAACCGATTTCCACACTTACATTAGCTGGTTGATCTCAACAGGAATGTCTGTGTCTTCACTGAGTTCCAATTTATTACGCCTGTAGGTCGAACCAACACTCAATCCATGAATTAATAATAATATTAGAGGCAGAAAGAATTTTCCTCCTCACATTGCCAAGGAAACCTCTCAGCCACAATTCAAACACAGGATGTGTTTTTAAAATATCTCTCAACTACTGAGAGTTTAAGTCCATTCAAATAACCTTTGTCAAACTGGAGACAGCTAGGGTTAGTTATCTCCTCAAAAACAAAACAAAACAAAAAAAAACAAAAAAAAGAGTTCATATAAAGATGAACTTGAGATTCAAAGGATTATTAAAAAGAAAAAAAGATCAATCTTCCATAGCCGAACAAGTAATTTAAAAAGAAAAAAGAAAGGAAAAAAAAAAAAAAAAAAACACCAAAATTCAATAAGATCCAATTTCTGGTCTTCAAGATTTCTTCACCTATTAAGAAAAAAACAGAAACCTTCCCCCATCTTTATTATCTGTATAATAAAAACATATTTGTATGTAAAAANAAAAAAAAAAAAAAAAGAAAAAAAAAAAAAAAAAAAAACACCAAAATTCAATAAGATCCAATTTCTGGTCTTCAAGATTTCTTCACCTATTAAGAAAAAAACAGAAACCTTCCCCCATCTTTATTATCTGTATAATAAAAACATATTTGTATGTAAAAATATAGTGTTTATGTATAATATACATATACATATATACTAAACTGGCTTATAAACACACACACGTACATAAATGTGTAGAAATAAAACATCTGGGTAAGTTTTCTCTTTTAAAATACACTACAAAAGCCTTCAAATGTGGGTCATTATAAAAATAGTGAATTTCCTCTTATACCAAAGTATCATGAAGTATTTTAATGTTACACTAAATTTTGCCCAACCCACAAAATAAAAATGAAGGGAAATCCTTACACATATATCAGTGTGAATAATATGGATGTATGTATACTGTCACATCATCTTTTATCATCTTCAGGGAGTGTTTAACCAAAAAAGATAGAAATGTATAGTTACAGAGTAACTACAGAGTGGTGCAGCAAGCTGTAGAAGGCAGAGCAGCATTATAGCCATCCTAAACTGGCACTGTCAAAATACAGAAAGTTTCTATCTAAGGGAAGTTTTTTTTCTTCTTTTATAACACCAGTGTCTCTGGTATGACATTCAATGGCGGCCCTGCAAAGGCATATGCAATCTAGTTCCAAATTCTTTACTAGTGATGGCTACAACTCAAGACTTTGTAATTATTCATTTACTCCACTTAGTAAAAGGGTAAACTTTTGGAGTTGAAATTTCATTTCACAATGGTACATTTACCATTTAAGAATTTCAAAAAAACAAAAATGAAGAGCAATTTTGATACATAGAAATGAGTTCTAAATTTTGAAACCAGCCCAGTAACAAAGCAATTTGATTCTCATGTAATAAATACTACATAATTTCTAGGCTAAATCTTGCCAAATACTATCCAAGACAAAACTAAAATCAAAACTTTAAAAAAAGTGGACACCTTTTACTCACACTTAATACTAGTCAATTTTCCAGGAAATTTTTGGGCAGGGAATATCCCCAAATCTAAAATGAAAAAAAGGAAAAATTGGGATCTTACATTAGTTATTCGGTCTGAAACTTTTACTAAAAGTCATCATTTCTGGCCTCCCACTCGATCACAAAAACAATACTCTCAGAGTGGAAAGGGACAAGATCAATTGAGATCAATTCTTTCATTTTACCAGTGAGGCAATGATTACTAACACATGAAAATATTGACTGCTTATTTTGAAATAAGAGTTAAGGCCAAAATAATCTCACAGTTAAGAATATAATATTATGGGTCATTCGGTGTAATTTTTAAGAAGACATTTATGATCACTTAAATTCAGAGAAACATTCTTTGGGAAATGGATACTGGTTTTGTCACAGTATGCTCATGGGGCTTTCGTTTCTATTCCCATTTAATCTTCTCCAATTCTGTCAATTTTTTGTCATTTACCCATAAATTATATAAAAGTACCTATATAATCTTTTATTGTTTTTACAATAAAAGTTAAATAGGGCAATTCAAAGACTAAAAGTATATTTTTCTAATTGTTTTCTAATGTTTCCATTTTATATAGAACCAATCTTAAATATAAAGGGCAACTCTATCACACTTAAGTTGAAATTATAAAATTGACCAGTATGAGGAGGCAATTAGGAATTCCGAAGTATAAAACAATTTTGTGAACTTTTGTTTTTGCCAAGCTGTAAGTATGAATCAGGGTTTTTAAAGAAACAGAAAAATAGTGGTGGTGGGGGGAGGGGAGATATATCAGTTTAGTATGAAAGTAAAGTCGCTCAGCTCCATGACTTTGCGAACCCATGGACTATACAGTCCTGCCTTTTCTTTATTTTATTGGTTTCAGAGCAATCAACCTTCCCAAGTTGAGAGAAATTTTAACTTAAAACCAATTACTAGTTCAATCTACCAGCCAGAAATAGCCTAAGGCCTTTCAATGCTGCACTATATTTTTCTAATTAAAATATCTCTTTTCCCCCTCTCAATTGGAACAAACAAAATTTCAGGTGATAGCTATACTGAATTACTACTATGAAATCTTTAATCTTTACTTTGTCGATACTGTATTACCTCTGAGGAATTTTCAGCCCTTTCTGTGTTTTCAGGTTTCCCCAGATAGTGCAAAAAGAATAATTAGTGTAACTACATATAACAATTATAGCAATTAGGATACACTAACATAGCAATAAGTTGCCCATTTTAAATGTAGAGAGGAAAAAGAAATTAAGATAATATTTCTTTTTCATTGCTTTGAATAACTTCATTCTCAGGATCCCAGCTTAGAACCAATGCAGAATAATCATAGTTAACATTTTTCAAGTTCATTTTCAGAAACATCAGCTGTTCTATATTATCAAAGTCCAGGCTCATGATCTGCTTTGGATGAAAGTGGCTATTTGCAGTAAAGACACATTCAGATTGCCAACTACACATGGGGCAGCTCAGATACTGAATAGCAACTTGGGTCAAAGCTGGCCATACATTCACCTTCTTCTGCCAATAAAACAAAGGGTCATCACCCCCTGAGATCTCTGAATACTTCTCTTTGAAGTATTCATCCACCACTGCCATAGCAGAAGGAAACATGAAGCTTTTGCCTCCAATGGCAACATTATCTGCAGCTGAATTATCAACAGATTCTGAAATGGAGGTGTCTTCTCTTATAGATGAGGTAAATGAAGCAGCTCCTACTATAGCTGAGGGGCCAGAAGCTTCTGAAGTTGCAATATGGCAGACCTCTGGTGAAGATTCCATATAGTTACAAACTTCTTCTGCAAGGATCTGCTTATAAGTTTCCAAATCAGCACCTTGAGGAAAAAAGTCTCCCAAACTGTTTTTAAAGCAAGGATCTAACAAAGTAGCCAAGATACAGGGCTTGGATTTGAGCATGGCACTTAGTAGGGTGTCAGTTTCAAGTTTCAGAGATAAACTGTCTACCAGATTGAGGGCCTGAGTAATACCTCTAACTTGAAAATCTTCTCTGAGTTTCTGCAGGGAAAGGAGTAGATGATGGATGAGGGGTAGCACCTGATTCAATCCTATGGTCTTCACACTCACTTTCTGGGTGGCCTCCTCAAATGGTTTAAGAATATCACAAACATATGTCATTAGAGTCCACTGAAGGGAGGTGAGCACAACTCCACTGGCTCTTCCAAGACTATGGTGAACTGAGTAGCAATGCTCCAAGAGCCACTTTAACATATAAAAGGTAGAAATCCAATGGCCAGCTTCATCTTGTTTCAAATTTTTCCATGGAAGCTGGTGATCATTTTGGAACTCTTGCAGTATCTGACGGGCCTTGACTGAATGACTAAAATGATGGCAGGTTTTCCTGGCAGCCACTAACATGTTCTCAATGCTTTTGTGCTCACAGAAAAAGTCCTGAATGACTATATTTAAACAACGCAGGAAGCACGGCATGTGGGTAAAACCGCCATCTTTGACCGCGTGTACTACACTAGAAGAACTGTCAGAAACAATGAAGCTAGGGATGAGGAAATTAGGAGAAAGCCACAGACCAATCTGGTCATTTAATTCTTGTAAAATGTTGGTTATCAAACAGTTTTTGGCTAAACCTGTTACACAAAGAACTGCCCATCTTCTAAAGTTGGGGATCCTGCCATTAGTGAAAGAAGGTGTAGTTTCCAAAGAGACCCAATGTACTGTCACAATGAAATAGTCAGTGGATGGGTCATGGGTCCATATGTCCACAGTCAGGTGGATCTTTTGGGTCTGAACATTCTCCAAAGTTAAGAAAATTTTTTCTCTGACAGAATCATATAATCGAGGTACAGCCTTAGTGAAAAAGAAAGTTTCAGACGGTAACCTATAGTCAGGGGCCACAATCTTCAGGAACCTCTGAAAGGCTGGGGTTGAGAAATAGTTGTAAGGATGCATATCTTCCACAATCATCTGAATAATTGCCTGACTTATTTGACTTGAGGTTGAATTTTCACAGTATGCGGTTTCTTGCTCTTGTGGATGCATTTGAGTGTCTTGTTCTGCAACAGGAGTAGGACTCTCAGATCTTCTATTTTCAACCTCTAATACAGGAGGTTCATCTGAATCAGAGTCACTAAGGTGCTCAGCTGCTACATCTTGGCCGCCTGCAGACTTCTCTCCACGCAAAGTGTCACTCAAGAGATCATTTCTCTCAGTTTCAGCTTCATCTAATCCATTTCCAACTGCACCACTGTCTTTGTTGGCAACTGCCCAATGGATGGGATGAGTGGCCTGCAGGTGTCGTTGAAGTGTTGAAGTTCCTAGATGAGAACCTGGCCTACCCCGGCTCACACTTCGTTTACATATATTACACACAGCTCTTGAGATGTGCTGAGGATCAGTATAGAAAAAATTCCAAACTGCAGATGTCTTGGCTCTTGTTCCAGGAATTAAGGCATGCTTGACAATGTTACTTTTAATGAGAAATCTCCCTCTTTGTGCCCTCAGGGCATCAGATACTGATTTATCACGTTTCTTACCCATTCCATTATCTAATGGATCAGCAGGGATATATTCAAAGCTTCCACTGCTTCCAGCAGAAGAGGGAGATAAAGGTGCATCCAAAGGAAAATCTTCCTCCCCACTTGTAACTCCAAATTTGTTGGCCCTTGTCCAGTGAGGTGAATGCCTTGCCTGCAGATGTCGTTGAAGAGTAGATGTCCCGAGATGGCTACCCGGTTTACCCCTACTAACACTTTTTTCACAGAGGTTACAAATAGCCCTCCAGGTATACTGCGGATCCACATGAAAGAAGTGCCACACAATGGAGGTCTTGGCTCTGGTACTAGGTAAATAGATTTGTTTTTCTATATTGCTTTCAAAAAGACTTTCTTCATCCTGCTCAGGGGCACTAGAAGCTAACAAAGTAGGGGCATCTGAAACTGGCCTCCCAGATACCAAATCCTTACTAAACTTTTTCGAAAGGATCAGTTTCTTTCGTCGCCTTTTCCCCTTAATTCGCAAACCCTTCTTTCTTTTCTTTTTAGTGGGCAATTCTGCCTCTTTATCCATTCCTTCTGCTACCATCTTTCCCTCTACCACATCTTCTTCATCTGTATTAGAAGTAATAGGAACACACCCCAGAATCCCAGCACCACTAAAAGTGCTACGTCTTCTACCAGGAGAAAGTGAGGAAACTGGTACACTTAAGGTACATACACTCATCCTTTTTAAGTCTCCAAAATTCGTACCAGAATCTGTTAGTGAGTTTACTCCTCAAACATGTACACAGCTGTTCCTCTCTACTTGCATTACCTTTTCTCCAATTTCTATGGGGAGTCAAATTCCCTTTGGACCAATGACTTCCAAGCCAGGTTATTTTTGGAGGAAAAATGACAGCAATGGAGAACATTCCCAAACTTTTTCATGGAGGGCTTTAAGATCCCTTCCAACTTTCTGAGTTCTGAATTCAAATAGTCCATGTTTACAGAAAAACAACTGAGGCCCACTTTCCCAGTGTAATAAAGTTGATGAGTAGCAGCTAGAAACCAGGTCTTTTAAATCTCAGGTCCATGTTCTTTCTCTTTCGTCAAAAACTAAACCTGCTGGAAATGTCTTCAGCTTTTAAAATATGTATTTTTGTTAATGCTGCCACATGATAGCAACATCAATTTCCCCTAATTCTGAATGAAGTTAATTATTTTCCGTAAATTTCATTTAAACAAAAACATAGTGCATCATTCAACATTCACCATTTAGGACTGCAATTTGGCAATATAACTCAAAATGTCATTTCTGGAAAGTTAAATCAGACTCCACATACTGGTCATTAATAGCAAAATGCTATTTGAGCCCTTTCAACTCTAAAACAGTAACAGTAACACAGTTCTTTTAAAAATATGGGCAGCAAAAAAAAAAAAAAAAAAACTTTGAGAGTAAAACTTTAAACTTTTACTCACAAGCGATTTTTCAATTTATTTTTCATATCAAGAGTTAATCCATGCTTGGTTTTCAGACATGTTTAGACTGGAGAAGCTGTACAGCCTATAAGTGAGTAACTCCTNAAAAAAAAAAAAAAAAAAAAGCTTTGAGAGTAAAACTTTAAACTTTTACTCACAAGCGATTTTTCAATTTATTTTTCATATCAAGAGTTAATCCATGCTTGGTTTTCAGACATGTTTAGACTGGAGAAGCTGTACAGCCTATAAGTGAGTAACTCCTAAGTTGGACTCTATACAAGCAGCAAAAAATTAAATACTAGCTTTAAACCATTCTCATGCCTTCTTGGTTGATCCCTCCCCTTCCCCCAGTACCTACACACATTTATCCTAAAAAACATCGCTATCACTAGTTCAGCCTCCTTCTCAAGGTCCAGAACCAAGGGCTGGAAGATGTCAACAATATGAGCCTTGCCCATAGGAATCCGCACCGATTATGGGAGTTTAGGGGGTGTTCTTCATTACGGTTTCATCAATCCCACAAGAACGGAAGTGTCCCTGTCGTTCTTGATTCCGATGCTGAGGGCTGGGGGTGGGAAGTGTAATTAAGGTACGGAAGGGGTGTAGGATACCGAAATAAGGTCGGTGGCTTTCTGTGTGTGGAGTTTGAGAAAATCTCCCAAGTAGTGGGGCCCTAGAGAGGAATGAGAGTAAGTAAAATCAGCTCCTAGCACTCAATCCGATTTACGTAGCAGGGGTCCGCTAAACTAGGGAAACTCTTGCCCCCGAAGAAACCAATTTAGTGTCAATTCTCCTCTCGAGGTAGGGTAACAAGTCGGTTTCCAGGGGCTGCTCCGGGATCCCAGTTTCGCCAACACCGGATGTGGGGGAGGGGAAGAAGGTTGGGAAAGGAGCAGGCCCCGTGGGGGTGGGGAAAGTGAGGCGGGGGCGGGGTGGGGGCAGGGTGGACGGGAACTGGAAGCGGGAACCTGGGACTCCCAGCCCGCCCTGGCGACGGCAGCCGCTGGAAGGTGGAGGAGGGGGTCGTCACCGCAAGACCTAAGCACCCGCTCTGACTTTCCGGGCTAGGCCGCGACCCAGGGGCGAGGGGAGGCCGCGGCCACTCCCCTCGCCCTCTCCCCCACCTCCCCGGCCCCAAGCCACCCGGGAAGCAAAAAAACGGGTTTAGTTACCAGAGAACAGAAACTTTACCGAACCGTCGACACTATCCCCGACTCCCGCTTGCTGCCACGTCTTTCTTCTTTCTTAGCCGCTGCCGCCCGCCGTCTTCTCAGCAGCAACACCAGCAGAAATCCAAGACTGCCAGAGTCAAAGATGGCGCCCGGCTACAGGCTCAGCTCTAAGACCCTGCCAGTAAAAGTGCCAGCACGACGCAAGCCGCAAGGATTGTGGGAGACGTAGTTTCCTCTATGAGGCGATGCTTAAAATGGCTTCCCCGTTTGGGAAGGTCACGTGAGACGGGAGGCGCTAAGCCGCAGGATCCCTTACCTTTTAGAAGTTTTAGAAAGTTACAGGTTTCTTGAAACTGTCGTCTTTTATTAAAAACAGATTTTTAAAATCAAATTGACACAATAAGCGAGAAAGCCGCGAGAGTTTTAACTAACCCGACAGTAGGCACTCAGTTTATTCTCACCAGTGTGTTTGCTTAATGAATAAATCCAAATCCTGTGTAAATTTGATTTAGAAATAAACAATTTTTTTCCTTGCGATGTTGAAGAATTTGTGCGTTTATTTTTATTTTCAGAAGTGAAATGTGTTTGAAGGGAGTTTCTTTTATTCATTAAAACAAATTTTCATATTGGAAAAAACAATTCATGCTCATTAGAAAGTTGAGGGTTAAGATATGAAAAGGAAATACATCAGTTGCTTACCCACTTAATTATTAATATTAGCCTGTATTTTCCCACTGGAATATCTTTACCTTTTTTATTCGATTATAAAGGTATAATTTAAGTGAGTTTTTTTTTTTTAAGGTAATAATAGGGAAATACAAAAGTACAAAGTTTAAATCTCCATTAATCTAATTCCTGAGAAATAATCTCTCATTAATTTATCCTGTATTCTAACTTTTTTGAATGCATATACATTTGAATATATTACACTAATATAGTAGGAACCCAAGATCCCCCTAGGGTTATAGGCTCAACAGAACTTGCTTAGGATAACATTTTACTGAACTTGGATAAAGGATAGAGTCCTGCTACTAAGAAAGGATACCCTTTGATGGTAAAGCAGTTGGGACTCCAGGCACCTTTTATTTCCTCTTGGTCTTGTTTCTTCAGCTACCAGCTTAATGAGAGAGTCCCAGCCAGTCCAGGACTGGGCATGAATCAGGTCAGAAGGGTGTTGAGTCTCTTCACACTTGGACATTTATCTGCTTTCAAAGTGAGAAGCCCCAACATTAGAATCTCAGCCCCAATCACTCACTTACATGACAATCCTCTGATTGCCATGTCAACCAGCCCTACAAGCAGGTTCTTGGAACCAGTTTCTGTTTGTGCCTCAACACCTAGGGTTATGGCAACCCACTCCAGTATTCTTGCCTGGAGAATCCCATGGATGGAGGAGCCTGGTGGGCTACAGTNTTACATGACAATCCTCTGATTGCCATGTCAACCAGCCCTACAAGCAGGTTCTTGGAACCAGTTTCTGTTTGTGCCTCAACACCTAGGGTTATGGCAACCCACTCCAGTATTCTTGCCTGGAGAATCCCATGGATGGAGGAGCCTGGTGGGCTACAGTCCATGGGGTCGCAAAGAGTCGGACACGAGTGACTTAACTAACTAACTAGAAGGCTTTCTAAACAGCTGAAGGGTTTTCCAGACTAGGGCTTTCAAGATGCATCCTGGTCTGATTAGTGTGCTATATACAGTGTTAAAAAAGAAGCAGGAGTCCCCAAATGGGGTCACTTATGCTAAGCACCACCAAGACTTAATACCTAAGGTAGTTTTGGCCTCTCCCAGGAGTGAGACATTTTAAACCAATCAGTCTCAAATGTCCTGGTCTGCACTAGTGAGGCAATCTGCCTACTGAGATGCCACCCACCTTTCAAAGAAAAGGTAAACTTCCCCAAATAATCCACTTTAAACTCCCTTGTCCTACCCTCTTTCCGCCTGTAAGAAAGCTTCTATTTCCTCTTAGCAAAACTTCCATTTTGTACAGCTCTGTCCTATTTGTCTTCTGTCTGGCTCATGAATCACTGAATAAAGTAAATTTCATCTTTAAATTTATTTAGTTCAAGTTTTGTTCTTTAACAATTGTTGTATTTCATCAAACCTAAGGTATCATTGATTATGTATTTTATTTCCTACCCTCTTTCTGCCTGTAAGAAAGCTTCTATTTCCTCTTAGCAAAACTTCCATTTTGTACAGCTCTGTCCTATTTGTCTTCTGTCTGGCTCATGAATCACTGAATAAAGTAAATTTCATCTTTAAATTTATTTAGTTCAAGTTTTGTTCTTTAACAATTGTTGTATTTCATCAAACCTAAGGTATCATTGATTATGTATTTTATTTTATAAACCTCTAAGAGAAAAAAACTGCCAATTAAACTCTGATAGGCCATTGATCAGAGATGTTAAAATTTGATAGTATGTGTGTGTATCTTAGAATGAATGAAATATAGTAATTTTAGGATAAGAACAGGCTACAACTATGCATACTGTTTTGCAACATGCTTCCCCCACCCTCGCCCCAGCCCCCCTTTACAATATATCCTGACTATCTTTTAATGGTCATCAATTCTTAGAGGCTTACCATTTTCTTTTTTAGCACCTCTGGTAACACAGTAAGTCTTTTTTGCAGTAAACTGCCCCAGTTCCTTTTTGATGGAAATAATCATGATTATTTAGTCTCATCCAAAGGGGGAAGGGAAAATAATGGAGTATTAGGGACACTGGAGAAGGAAATGGCAACCCACTCCAGTATTCTTGCCTGGAGAATCCCAGGGATGGGGGAGCCTGGTGGGCTGCCGTCTATGGGGTCACACAGAGTCGGACACGACTGAAGTGACTTAGCAGCAGCAGCAGCAGCAGCAGGGACACTGAAGGGGTCAGAAATTAAAAGCTAGGGCAATTAGAAAGAGGGAGAACCAGTCAGGAGATCCTCTGAAGTCCAGGTGAGAACCCCCCACCCAACTCCATATATACAAACAGAATTCTCAGGGGGTGAATGTGGGCTTGCCCTTGGTTTGTTAAAAAGGGTTAAATTATCTAGACCAAAGGCACAATGCCAGATTTTCTCTACTCACACCCACCCCCTCGATTCTAAATGAATTTCAATCTTTAGACCTCTTTAGTAAATAAAGACCTCTTTAGTAAATAATTGACGAAACATTTTACGGTGTCCAATGTCAGAGCAAAGGTTTTATAGCTTAGCTCTCTGGGCTTCCCTGATAGCTCAGTTGGTAAGGGATCCGCCTGCAATGTAGGAGACCAGGGTTCAATTCCTGTGTTAGGAAGATCCCCTGGAGAAGGGATAGGCTACCCACTCCAGTATTGCTGGGCTTCCCTTGTGGCTCAGCTGGTAAAGAATCTGCCTGCAATGTGGGAGACCTGGGTTTAATCCCTGGGTTGGGAAGATCCCCTGGAGAAGGGAAAGGCTATGCATTCCAGTATTCTGGCCTAGAGAATTCCATGAACAGTCCATGGGTTTTGGACTGCAGAGTTGGACACGACTGTGAGAAAATTAGACTAAAAAGTGATTATTTGGGGCTTCCCTGGTGGCTCAGTGGTAAAGAATCTGCCCACCAATGCAGGAAGCACAGGTTTGATCCCTGATCCAGGAAGATTCCACATACAGCAGAGTAGACCACCTAACCTGCCTCTTGAGAAATCTGTATGCAGGTCAGGAAGCAACAGTTAGAACTGGACATGGAACAACAGACTGGTTCCAAATAGGAAAAGGAGTACGTCAAGGCTGTATATTGTCACCCTGCTTATTTAACTTCTAT
>SJYX01016532.1:278847-301084 GCA_006410675.1 Oreotragus oreotragus | reverse complement strand
CTATATATATTTATAATTGTTATATCTTCTTCTTGGGTTTATCCTTTATCATTACTGTCTCTTATACACATCTAGATGTGTATAAGAGACAGGAAGGGGACGACTGAGGATGGGATGGCTGGATGGCATCACGGACTCGATGGACGTGAGTCTGAGTGAACTCCGGGAGATGGTGATGGACAGGGAGGCCTGGTGTGCTGCGATTCATGGGGTCGCAAAGAGTCGGACACGACTGAGCGACTGAACTGAACTGAGCTGAACTAGGCATGTACACCACAGCTATTGTTCTCTAGAGCCCAGGAACCACGGTTACTGAGCCCACGTACAGCAACTACTGAAGCCCTCCCGCCCTATAGCCTGTGTGCCACAACAAGAAAAGACACCACAATGAGAAGCCAGCAACAGCTGGAGAGGAGCCCTCCAATCGCCGCAGCTAGAGAGACGCCCTCACGGCAATGAATACCCAGCACAGCCAAAGAAAAAAAAGAATAAAATAAAAGTGAACAAAAATAAATAAATAAATAATAAAAATAAAAGTGAACATTTATTTAGACGAGGAACCATAAACTGCATATAAAAATTAAACCATATACACTACAAACTAAAAAGTCATTTTTTAACCAATAAACTCTATAATCTTCTATAATAGATTTTTCTATATGTTTAGCTACATAGTCTTTGATTGTCTTTTCATATGACAGTTTTGTAATATCTCCTATAAAGAGTGTGAAAGTAGAGCGGTCTCCCCTCTGGCATTTTATTTTATTTTGGGGGCTGGCCGGGTTTTCCTCGCTGCACGGGGCTTTCTCTGGTTGCCACGAGTGGGGGCTACTCTCTGTGGCCGTACGCGGGCTTCTCACTGCGCTGGCTCTTCTTGTTACAGAGAACAGGTTCTGGGTGCCTGGGCTGCAGTGGGTGCAGCACGCAGGCTCAGGAGTTGTGGCTCGCGGGCTCTGGAGCACGGGCTCAGTAGTTGTGACGCTCAGACTTCATTGCTCCACAGCCTGTAGAATCTTCCTGGACCGGAAATCGACCTGTTCCCTGCATCGGCAGGTGGACTCTCATCTACTGCACCACCAGGGAGCCCTCACTCTGGCATTTTCGATAAAAGTAGTTTTATCCATGATAGTTTAGAAAAGTCTATTTCACAACTTACTGGTAAAATTGGTGACAATTTTAGATTGTTGTCAAATTTAGGGAAACGTCTATCAAGTTTCTTACATATATAAGCACTAAACCTTTGTAGACTTAATATTGAATTATTTAATATATTCTTGGCCAAGAGAGAACAATCGTTTTTGGTAGATACATTAGTTATCTATTGTTATATATGTTGACTTAAGACAACAACCATTTATCACTCCATGGCTTCTGTGGGTCAGGAATTCAGGAGCAGTTTAGCTGGGTGGTTCTGGCTCAGGTTTTCTCATAGAGTGGTGATTGGTTTGTCAGCCATCTCTACAAGTCATCTGAAGACTTGACTGAGGCTAGAGGATCCATTTCAGAATTCTCTCATGTAACTGTTAACAGGGGACCTCAGTTTCTCACCATGTGGACCTCTCTACCAGGCAGCTCATCTTATGGGCTTCTGGCTCCTTCCTGAAGGGGAGAGAAAGAAGGCGAGAAAGAGAGAGGCTGAGACGGGAGGCGTAAGCTGCAGTGGGTTTCCTGAACTAGCCTTGGAAGTGACATGCTACCACCTCTTCTGGATTCTATTGACCAACACTGACATAATGTGGGAGGGGAGTGGGGTGTGAATGCCAGGAGACAGAGCTTATTATCTTGAATGCTTGTTATTGTATCATGTGTTAATGATCCTCCATTAGAAATTTTTCACATATGATGATTAGAAGATTTTTCCAAAAATTAACTTCTGATTACATAACTTTCAAACCTGTCTCTCCTCCACAATCTACATGCCACTTATATCAAGATGTGACCTCTGGTCCTACAACTATGGGCCATAACTCCAGATGAGTCTACATAGCAGGTACTAGAGATATTCTTGAAAGCCATTTCTACATTTACATGTGTGGCAATGACTCTAAGTGAAAATGACTGTATACCACAGAAGTACAACTCATAATATTTGTGTCCCAACTCAACTTCCTCTTAGCAGATCCCAGAAATGTCTAACAGGGGGAAGGTATTGGAGAGAGAGTCTGAGTGAAAGGATACAGAGATCCTAATCATTGTTATGAGAATACTTTACTTATAGAATTTTATAATGACTGTATGAGCACATTGCTAAGGCCTTGCCCAGAGCCTTGAAAAGGTGTTGTGCAAGGAGGTGGTCCTGAAGGTTAAAGTTGGTTAACTTCATTGTAAATCCTCCTTTCTTGGCATAATGTTAGGATGTGTTGACTGTGGTGTCAGGATTCACATCCTGGCCTGTCCCTCCCCTGAAGCTCTAATCAAGTCTATAGGCTCTATAAGTCAGCAATAGCCCTCTGTTTGGGCTTCCCACATTAGAGAATAAAGTGGGAGAGGAACTACCATATAAGCGGTTCTGATCACCACTATCCATCATCCTTGCTCTTTTTCTTCCTGCCTTTGAGTCTCAACCATCTGACCTGAGTGAGGAAATAAGAATCAACAGAGTCTCCTAGCCTGAAGCCTTGATAAGAGTCACAAATATCTGCTAACTGCAATGGATAAATTTCAAACCTCTTGCTCTAGCTGCAAGACCAGAGCTGGAATCACTGAAATCAACCTTTCTAGGACTGCCTTCCCCTCTTCACTCCCTGTGCTTTCTTGTTTCCATGTACAGAATTTTTTCCTTGGAATTTATTTTTGGAATGGGATAACTATAGTTTTGTTGGGTGATGGGTTAGTTAAGAAAAGGCAGATTAGGTTCTCATTCCCATTTCAGTCAGTTCAGTTCAGTTCAGTCTCTCAGTCGTATCCGACTCTTTGCGACCCCATGAATCGCAGCACGCCAGGCCTCCCTATCCATCACCAATTCCCGGAGTTCACTCAAAACTCATGTCCATAGAGTCAGTGATGCCATCCAGCCATCTCATCCTCTGTCATCCCCTTCTCCTCCTGCCCCCAATCCCTCCCAGCATCAGAGTCTTTTCCAGTGAGTCAATTCTTCGCATGAGGTAGCCCAAGTATTGGAGTTTCAGCTTTAACATCAGTCCTTCCAATGAACACCCAGGACTGATCTCCTTTAGAATGGACTGGTTGTACCTCCTTGCAGTCCAAAGTACCCTCAAGAGTCTTCTCCAGCACCACAGTTCAAAAGCATCAATTCTTCAGCACTCAGCTTTCTTCACAGTCCAACTCTCACATCCATATATGACCACTGGAAAAAGCATAGCCTTGACTAGACAGACCTTTGTTGGCAAAGTAATGTCTCTGCTTTTGAATATGCTGTCTAAGTTAGTCATAACTTTCCTTCCAAGGAGTAAGCATCTTTTAATTTCATGGCTGCAATCACCATCTGCAGTGATTTTGGAGCCCCCCAAAATAAAATCTGACACTGTTTCCACTGTTTCTCCATCTATTTCCTATGAAGTGATGGGACCCCATTTATCTTATATTAAATATTCTATGTTTAGGTTGCTATGCTAGGCATTGTGGGGAATCCCAAGTAGGCATAAAAGTTCATGTTTACATGAGTCAGGCACAAATGTGTATGAGCATGATGAGCCAGGTATAAAAATAAAACAAGAATGCACACCCTAGCTGAAGGGCCCACTTTACATTCAACTCCAGTCCAGACTTGCCAGGAGAGAAGGCCTGATTTTTCAAAAGAAACCAGAAATTCAGATATTTTTATGTGAAAACTTCTGATTACACTACTTAAAATGAAACAAACAAAAAAATCACTTCATGGCCTGGCTTGTCACTCTAGTTCTAGGAGAGTTAGAAAGGAAGAGGGGATCATTGAAAAGTGTAGTGTTCCAGGAAATACTTTCTGGAGGTATAAGCTGACCTTTAATTAGGACGGAGCAAGAGGTAAGTGAAGACATTGTTAGGGGGATCCCTGAAGGAGCTAGGAGCTAGGAGAGAAATTCAGCTGGGGAAGTCTACAGATTATAGGGAAAGACAGCATTCTAAACATAGCAAGATTATGGAGGGACTTGAATGTTGGGAAGACCTTTCAATAATATTCCTTGGACCACAGGAATTCCTTGATAGCTTTGAAACAGGGACAACAAAGCAGAGGACATGATATCTGCAGACTTGTGTTTCATAAAGCCTAAACTAGAGGTAATGTTCAGCAGGAGTAATGGCTGCTGCTGCTAAGTCACTTCAGTCGTGTCTGACTCTGTGCGACCCCATAGACAGCAGCCCACCAGGTTCCTCTGTTCCTGGGATTCTCCAGGCAAGAACACTGGAGTGGGTTGCCATTTCCTTCTCCAATGCATGAAAGGGAAAAGTGAAAGTGAAGTCACTCAGTCGTGCCCGACTCTTAGCAACCCCATGGACTGCATCCTACCAGGCTCCTCCGTCCATGGGATTTTCCAGGCAAGAGTACTGGAGTGGGGTGCGATTGTAAGAGTCAATGGGAGTATCAAGGAGTGGTCCCATATTGATCTTAACCATGATTACCTCTTGTCTGTTGTATTAAAAAAAATTATTGAACTACAGTTGATTTACAATGTTGTTTTCATTTCTAGAGTACAGCAAACAGTTCACTTACACATATACATACATACTCTTTTTCATGTTCTTCTCCATTGCAGTTTATTATAGGATAGTGAATATAGTTCCCTGTGCTGTGCAGTAGGACCTTGTTGTTTACCCATTTTATATGTAGTAGTCTGTATCTGCTAATGTGAAATTGCTAATTTACCCCTCCTCTACCCTCTTTTCTCTTTGGTAACTGTAAGTTTGTTTTTTTTATGTCTGTGAGTTTGTGTCGTACTTTAGATTCCATATATAAGTGATATCATACGGTATTTGTCTTTCTTTTTGTAACTTGTTTCACTTCAGTGTGATAATCTCTAGTTTCATCCATGTTGCTGCAAATGGTATTATTTCATTCTTTTTTTTTGGGGTTGAATGGCGTCCCACTCCAGTACTCTTGCCTGGAAACTCCCATGGATGGAGGAGCCTGGTGGGCTGCAGTCCATGGGGTCGCTGAGCCGGACACGACTGAGCGACTTCACTTTCACGCATTGGAGAAGGAAATGGCGGCCCACTCCAGTGTTCTTGCTTGGAGAATCCCAGGGACAGGGGAGCCTGGTGGGCTGCCGTCTATGCAGTCGCACAGAGTCAGATACGACTGAAGCGACTTAGCAGCAGCAGCAGCAGCAGTATTCCAACACACATACACACACACACACACACACACACACAATCTTTTTGATCCACTCATCTGTCAATAGACATTTAAGATGTTTTCATGTCTTGGTTATTGTAAATAGTACTGCTATGAACATTGGGGTCCATGTATTTTTTTCAAATTATAGTTTTCTCCAGATATATGCCCAGCAGTGGGATTGCTGGATCATATGGCAATTCTATTTTGAGTTTTTTAATGACCCTGCATGCTGTTTTCCATAGTGGCTGCGACTTAAATTCCCAACAACAGTGTAGAAGAGTTCCCTTTTCTCCACACCTTCACCAGATTTGGTTATTTGTGGACTTTTTAATGATAGCCATTCTGACCAGTGTGATATGGTCTGAGTGTAATTTCTAACTCACTGTAGTTTTGATTTGCATTTCTCCAATAATTAGAGATGTTAAGCCTCTCCTAATGTGCCTATTGCTTTCTAATGGTAAAGTGGTGCTAGGTAAAGAACCCAACTGCCAATGCCAGAGACATAGGAGATAGGGGTTCAGCCCCCTGGTTGGGAGGGCCCCCTGGAGAAGGGCGTGGCAACTCACTCCGGTATTCTTGCCTGGAGAATCCCATGGACAGGGGAGCCTGGCGGGCTACAGTCCCTAGGGTTGCAAAGAGTCAGACACAACCAACGTGACACAGCACGTAATAATGGGCCTGCTGGTCGTTTGCATGTCTTCTTTGGGTAAATGTCTGTTTTGGTCTTCTGCACACTTTTCAACTGGGTGTTTGCTTTTTTGTTATTGAGTTGTATGAGTTGTTTGTATGTTTTGGGAATTAAGCCATGATCACTGGCATCATTTGCAAATATTTTCTCCCAGTCTGTATGTTGTCATTTTGTTTTGTTTATGGTTTCCCTTGCTGTGCAAAAACTTGCAGGTTTGATTAGTTTTTTACTTTTGCTTTTATTTCTTTCCTTGGGAGACTGACCTAGGAAAACATTGATATGATTTATGTCAGAATGTTTTGCCTATGCTCTCTTCTAGGAGTTTTATGATATCATGTCGTTAAGCCATTTGGGGTTTATTTTTTGTATGGTGTGAGGGTATGTTGCCACTTCATTGATTCCCATGCAAACATCGCTTGCTGAAGAGACTGTCTTCTCTCCACTGTATACCCTTGCCTCCCCTGTAGAAAATTACTTGACTGAAGGTGTGTGGCTTTATTTCTGAGCTCTCATCCTGTTCCTTTAATCCATGTCTGTTTCTGTGTCAATACCACACTGCTTTGATTACCGAGCTCTGCAGTATTGTCTAAGGCCTGTGAGGTTTCTGCCTCCAGTTTTGTTCTTCTTCTTCAGGATTGCTTTGGCACTGCTGGGTGTTTCTTGGTTCCATATAAATTTTAGGATTATTGGTTCTATTTCTGTGAATAATGTCAAGGGTAATTTGACAGGAATATCCTTTAATCTGTAGATTGCCTTCAGCAGAATGCCTATTTAACAATATTACTTTTTCCAACCCAAGTTATGTCTTATATTTTTAATTTGTCCCCCTCTAAGTTGTTCCCCTCCAGTACTCTTGCCTGGAAACTCCCATGGATAGAGGACCTTGGTGGGCTACAGGCAGTCATTGGGTTGTGAAAGAGTTGGCAAATAAAGAATAAGAGCAAGTTGTTCCCCAAAGCCTAATAATGTACACGTTCTATACTCTGAAAAGGCTGGGGTGGGGTGTAAGGGAACATTATGCTCAGTTCCTTGCTTCCCTCTGGCACACCTGTTTTATCATTTTATCTTCAGTACTGAATTCCTTGACTCCTTTTTCTCGTCTCATATACTCTTGGATTATCCAAGAGTATATGGATTTGGATTTATATCTGCATGGCTTCTCTGAAATTACTGTGACACGGTCATTAGTTTTAAACTGAATGAATTTCTTTCAGTGTTTATTTTTCTTCTTATTAGAAATCAGCGTTTAATGAGTTTATTATATATCAGGCACTGTACTAACAGTTTTATATACATTATCCAATTGAATCACAAAGTTTTGCCAAGAGAACACACTGGTTAAAGCAAACACCCACTTCCAACAACACAAGAGACAGCTCTACACATGGACATTACCAGATAGTCAGTACCGAAACCATATTGATTATATTCTTTGCAGCCAAAGATAGAGAAGTTCTGTATAGTCAGCAAAAACAAGACTGGGAGTTGACTGTGGCTCAGATCCTGTACTCCTTATTGCCAAATTCAGACTGAAATTGAAGAAAATAGGGAAAACCATTAAGCCATTCAGATATGACTTAAGTCAAATTCCTTACGATTATAGAGTGGAGGTGATAAATAGATTCAAGGGATTAGATCTGATAGAGTGCCTGAAGAACTATGGACGGAGATTTGTGACATTGTACAGGAGGAAGTGATCAAGACCATCCCCAAGAAAAAGAAATGCAAAAAAAAAAAAAAATTATCTGAGGAGGCCTTACAAATAGCTGAGAAAAGAAGAGAAGTGAAAGGCGAAGGAAAAGAGGAAAGATATACCCATTTGAATGCAGAATTCCAAAGAATAGCAAGGAGAGACAAGAAAGCCTTCCTCAATGATCAATGCAAAGAAATAGAGGAAAACAATAGAATGGGAAAGACTAGAGATCTCTTCAAGAGAATTAGAAATACCAAGGGAACATTTCATGCAAAGATGGGCACAATATAGGACAGAAATGGTATGGACCTAACAGAAGCAGAAGATATTAAGAAGAGGTGGCAAGAATACACAGAAGAACTGTACAAAAGACGTTAATGACTTGGATAGCCACAATAGTGTTTGTGCAGAAGGAGATATCCTGGAATTCGAAGTCAAGTGGGCCTTAGGACGAATCACTACAAAGCTAGCGGGGGTGATGGAATTCCAGCTGATCTACTGGAAATCCTAAAAATTGATGCTATTAAAGCTCTGCACTCAATATGTCAGCAAATCTGGAAAACTCAGCAGTGGCCACAGTACTGGAAAAAGTCAGGTTTCATTCCAGTCCCAAAGAAGGGCAATGTCAAAGAATTTCAAACTATTGTGCAATTGTACTCATTTCACACGTGAGCAAAGTCATACTCAAAATACTTCAAGTTAAGCTTCAACGGTATGTGAACTAGGAACTTCCAGATGTACAAGCTGGATTTAGAAGAGGCAGAGGATCTAGAGATCAAATTGCCAACATCTGTTTATAGAAAAAGCAATATTTATATTCTAGAGAAAGCAAGATTTGATTATAGAAAAAGCAAGAGAATTCCAGAAAAACATCTACTTCAATTTCATTGACCAAAGCCTTTGACTATGTGGATCATGACAAACTGTGGAAAATTCTTCAAGATATGGGAATACCAGACCACCTGGCCTGCCTCCTGAGAAACCTGTATGCAGGTTAGGAAGCAACAGTTAGAACCAGACATGGAGCAATGGACAGGTTCAAAATTGGAAAAGGAGTACATCAAGGCTGTATATTGTCATTCTGCTTACTTAACTCATATGCAGAGTGCTGCTGCTGCTAAGTCACTTCAGTCGTGTCCGACTCTGTGTGACCCCATAGACGGCAGCCCACCAGGCTCCCCCATCCCTGGGATTCTCCAGGCAAGAATACTGGAGTGGGTTGCCATTTCCTTCTCCAATGCATGAAAGAGAAAAGTGAAAGTGAAGTCGCTCAGTCTGTCCGACTGTTAGCGACCCCATGGACGGCAGCCCACCAGGCTAATCTGTCCATTGGATTTTCCAGGCAAGAGTACTGGGGTGGGGTGCCATTGCCTTCCTCCATATGCAGAGTACATCAAGTGAAATGCCAGGTTGGATGAAGCACAAGCTGGAATCGAGATTGCAGGGAGAAATATTAATATCCTCGGAAATGCAGATGACACCACCCTGATGGCAGAAAGTGAAAAGGAACTAGCTTCTTGATGAAGGTGAAAGAGGAGAATGAAAAAGCTAGCTTAAAACTCAACATTCAGAAAACTAAGATCATTGCATCCAGTTCCATCACTTCATAGCAAATAGCTGGGGAAACAATGAAAACAATGACAGACGTTATTTTCTTGGGCTTCAAAATCACTGTGGACAGTGACTGAGGCCATGAAATTAAAAAACACTTGCTCCTTGGAAGAAAAGCTATGACAAACCTAGACAGCATATTAAAAAGCAGAGACTTTACTTTGCCAACAAAGGTCCATCTTAGTCAACGCTATGGTTGGTCAAGTATAGATGTGAGAGTTGGACCATAAAGAAGGCTGAGCACCAAAGAATTGATGCTTTGAAACTGTGTTGTTGGAGAAGACCCTTCAGAGTCCCTTGGACTGCAAGAAGATCAAACCACTCAATCCTAAGGGAAATCAACCCCGAATATTCATTGGAAAGACAGATGCTGAAGCTGAAACTCCAATACTTTGGCCACCTGATGGGAAGAACTGACTCACTGGAAATAACCTTGATGCTGGGAAAGATTGATGGCAGGAGGAGAAGGGGATGACAGGAGATGAAATGGTTGGATGGAACCACAAACTCAATGAACATGAGTTTGAACAAACTCCGGGTGATGGTGAAGGACAGGGAAACCTAGCGTGCTGCAGTCCATGGGGTGGCAAAGAATCAGACACGAATAAGCACCTGAATAACAAAAACAAATGACTCTATTAGGTAAGTAATATTATTCATCTTTTTTTTGCAAATGCTTATAAAGTTTGGTGTGTGTCCAAGGTGTCATTGCTGGTAATTGGCAAAGCTAGGATTTACACCTGGGTCTGTCCAACTCCTAATCATTATGCAATCATTTGGCCTCACTCACCATTTTCTCTTTCTTTAAACAACTCCTGCCCTGGTTTAAAGGACAAAATCTTACCTCAATTTCTTTCCAAATTCTCTGGCTGCCTGGTTCCTTTGTAGGTTTCTTCACTCTCTCTCGGTTAGTTGTTGATATTCCATAGGATTCAGTCCTCAACTTCCATCTTTTCTCACCCTGCATTGTCTCCATGGGTTATTTCATTCATTTCCTTGGCTTTGACTATGAGTTAGTTAGATGTGGTGACTCCGAGATCTGTATCTCTGACCCAGATCTCTCTCTAATTGGCTTTAGGAATCTTTGATTAGATGTTACAGAGGCGCTTTCAATTCCAAACAAAAACTGAAATCATCTTCTTGTCTCCAACATCTATTCTTCCTCCTGAAGTCTTTGTCTTAGTGGATAGTGCCACTCACCATCCACCTAGTTACTGAAGTCAGAAATCTGGAAACCAATGAAGACTTTTCCCTTTTCTCACCTGCCATATTCAAATACTTAGGAAATCCTATCAACTTAACTTCCTAAATCTCTCTCTCTTTTAAAATTTGGCTGCGTTGGCTCTTAATTGTTGGGCCCAGGCTCTTTGTTTCCATGTGTGGGCTTCTCTTTAGTTATGGAACGCAGGCTCAATAATTGCCTGCGGCATGTGGGATCTTAGTTCCCCAACCAGGGGCGGAATCTGCCTCCTCTCCATTGGAAGGTGGATTCTTACTCACTGGACCACCAAGGAAATCTCTTAAATATCTCTTTTTAAAATTTTATTTATTTAGTTATGTTGGGTCTTAGTTTTGGCCTATGGGGTTTCCCCATGACATGTGGAATCTTAGTACCCCAACCTGGGATCGAACCCACATCCCCTGCATTGGAAGGCAGATTCTTAACCACTGGGCCACCAGAAAAGTTCCCCTTAAATAGCTCATGAGTCTTCCTTTTTCTTTTCCATTCCCATTGCTTCTGCTTAGTTTGAGCCTTTGTCACTTACTGCTCATTTTTCAGATTGCTGCCACAGCCTCTTTGTTGTTTTACTACCTCTCCGTCTTTTCCGCTCTTTAGTCTCTCTTCCAAACAGAATCTCTCCTCACCACAGAATTTCTCTTTCCAAACTGCAACTATAATCTAAATAACACACACACACACACTTGCTTATGCACAGAAAATTCTCTGGACGAAGGTATTCTTGGTAGTTAATTGAAGAGAAAGGAGTTGGATGTCCTGAGATGGAATGGAGACATTTTTTGTACTGATTCAAATGTGATTTTACTATACATATATATCACTTTTATTATACAAAGACTGTTTTTCAAAAATGACTTCTCTATACTTTGACCCAGAAAGTCTACATCTAGTTTATCCTGTATGTACATGTGAGCAAAGGTGACGTATGTACATAGATACGATATAACCTGCACGTGTGGTCAGTCACTCAGTCGTGTCCAGCTGACTCTTTGCGACCCCATGGACTGTAGCCTGCCAGGCGCTTCTCTGTCCGTGGGATTTTCCAGGCAAGAATACTGGAATGAGTTGCCATTTCCTCTTTCAGGGTATCTTCCCAACCCAGGGATCGAACCCATGTCTCCTGTATCTCCTGCATTGGCAGGTGAATGTTTTACCACTGTGCCACTGGGAAGCCCCCATGATATAGCTTAATTGCCTATAAATACTATAATCAGTTCAATTCAGTCATTCAGTCATGTCTGACTCTTTGCGACCCCATGGACTGCAGCACCCCAGTCTTCCCTGTCCATCAACTACCAGAGCTTGTTCAAACTCATGTCTGTCATGTAGGTGATGCCATCCAACCATCTCATCCCCTGTCTTTCCCTTTTCTTCTTGCTTTCAATCTTTTTCAGCATCAGGGTCTTTTCCAAAGAGTCAGCTCTTCCCATCAGGTGGCCAAAGTATTGGAGTTTCAGCTTCAGCACCAGTCCTTCTGATGAATATTCAGGGTTGATTTCCTTTAGGATCGACTGGTTGGATCTCCTTGCTGTCCAAGGGACTCTCAAGAGTCTTCTCCAACACCACAGTTCAAAAGCATCCATTCTCTGGCACTCAGTTCTCTTTATGGTCCAACTCTCACATCCATACATGACTACTGGAAAAACCATAGCTTTGACTAGATGGACCTTTGTCAGCAAAGTAATGTCTCTGCTTTTTAATATGCTGTCTAGGTTTGTCATAGCTTTTCTTCCAAGGAGCAAGCATCTTTTACTTTCATGGCTGCAGTCACCATTTGCAATGATTTTGGAGCCCAAGAAAATAAAGTTTCTCACTGTTTCCGAATGACCACATACAAAAATAGTATAACTATATTATGAAGTTCTATGCTGTCATGAAGAAGAATGATGTGCTTTGTACTCTGTATCTCTGTGTATTAATGTACACCAACATGCAAAAGATCATTACAGCATATTATAAAGCAGAGATATTACTTTGCTGACAAAGGTCCATCTAGTCAAAGCTATGGTTTTTCCAGTAGTCATATATGGATGTGAGAGTTGGACCATAAAGAAAGCTGAGNTCCATATATGACTACTGGAAAAACCATAGCTTTGACTAGATGGACCTTTGTCAGCAAAGTAATGTCTCTGCTTTTTAATATGCTGTCTAGGTTTGTCATAGCTTTTCTTCCAAGGATCAAGCATCTTTTACTTTCATGGCTGTAGTCACCATTTGCAATGATTTTGGAGCCCAAGAAAATAAAGTCTCTCACTGTTTCCGAATGACCACATACAAAAATAGTATAACTATATTATGAAGTTCTATGCTGTCATGAAGAAGAATGATGTGCTTTGTACTCTGTATCTCTGTGTATTAATGTACACCAACATGCAAAAGATCATTACAGCATATTATAAAGCAGAGATATTACTTTGCTGACAAAGGTCCATCTAGTCAAAGCTATGGTTTTTCCAGTAGTCATATATGGATGTGAGAGTTGGAGTATAAAGCAAGCTGAGTGCTGAAGAATTGATGTTTTTGAGACTGTGGTGTTGGAGAAGACTCTTGAGAGTCCCTTGGACTGCAAGGAGATCAAACCAGCCAATTTGAAAAGAAATCAGTCCTGAATATTCACTGGAAGGACTGATGCTGAAGCTGAAACTCCAATACTTAGGCCACCTGTTGAGAAGAACCGATTCATTGGAAAAGATCCTGATGCTGGGCAAGATTGAAGGTGGGAGAGGGGAATGACAGAGGATGAGATGGTTGCATGGCATCGCTGACTTGGCAGGCTACAGTCCATGGGGTTGGCAAAGAGTCGGACACAACTGAAGCAACTTAGAAAGCACACATATTTAAACTTTACTTGCTGCTTTTAGGATAAATTCAAAGCTTCTAATATAAGCTTCTAATAACAATATCAGTTATTATTAAAAATCTTACTTCTGCCTATCTATTCATCTCAAAAGCTAATTAGGCCACTCTCCTCCTCTAGTTCTTTGCTTTGTCTTGTTGAATAACCAGCAGTAACCTGAACGTGTTCTACTTCTCAAGTCCTTGTCCTTTGGCACGTATAGTTTCTTCTGCCCCAGAATATCCTTTCTCCACCCTCAAACTACCTACTGAACCTCTGGGTTCCAGCAGCTTCTGTTTGTCCATGGTTTAGGAATTGGCATATTGCTCATTTCCGTCTTTCCATTCACTGTAAACTCACTGGGAACAGCAACATCTTGCTCACCTTCATAGCCCCAGTGCCTGAAGGCATTCAGTATGTGCTTGAATGAAACTGGGGGAGTCAGTGCTAAACTGTGCAGACAGGGGGATAGGGTTTGAAAACCAGGGAGAGGACTTTGGATAATTACAAATAAAACATCACTGTTTCTTGTGATAGAATGGAATGGGGGAGAGAGATTCTGGAGGAAGAAAGATTAGACAGTTAAATGTTGGGAGCAGCACTGGTATAAAGAAATGAGTATCAAGATTAGGGCTATGGCCCTGGGTAGCTCCTCTCGGCCGTTTCTGCATCGTCACAGCCTGGCACTCTAGGTTGCTGCCCCTGACCTCGGACGTGGGGTAGCTCCTCTTGCCCGTGCTGAGTGCACCGGCCCGGCTCTCACAAGCAGCCCGCGCTGAGTGTGCCGGCCCGGCTCTCAAGGCTATGGTTTTTCCTGTGGTCATGTATGGATGTGAAAGTTGGACTGTGAAGAAAGCTGAGCGCCGAAGAATCGATGCTTTTGAACTGTGGTGTTGGAGAAGACTCTTGAGAGTCCCTTGGACTGCAAGGAGATCCAACCAGTCCATTCTGAAGGAGATCAACCCTGGGATTTCTTTGGAAGGAATGATGCTAAAGCAGAAACTCCAGTACTTTGGCCACCTCATGCGAAGAGTTGACTCATTGGAAAAGTCTCTGATGCTGGGAGGGATTGGGGGCAGGAGGAGAAGGGGATGACAGAGGATGAGATGGCTGGATGGCATCACGGACTTGATGGACGTGAGTCTGAGTGAACTCCGGGAGATGGTGATGGATAGGGAGGCCTGGCATGCTGCGATTCATGGGGTCGCAAAGAAGTCGGACACGACTGAGCGACTGAACTGTATAAAACCATAGCCTTGACTAAATGGACCTTAGTCGGCAAAGTAATGTCTCTGCTTCTGAATATACTATCCAGGTTGGTCATAACTTTTCTTCCAAGGAGTAAGCGTCTTCTAATTTCATGGCTGCAGTCACCATCTGCAGTGATTTTGGAGCCCAAAAAAATAAAGTCTGACACTGTTTCCACTGTTTCCCCATCGATTTCCCATGAAGTGATGGGACCAGATGCCATGATCTTCATTTTCGGAATGTTGAGCTTTAAGCCAACTTTTTCGCACTCCTCCTTCACTTTCATCAAGAGGCTTTTTAGCTCCTCTTCACTTTCTGCCATAAGGACGGTGTCATCTTCATATCTGAGGTTATTGATATTTCTCCCAGCAATCTTGATTCCAGCTTGTGTTTCTTCCAGTCCAGCACTGGACTGGACTGGGATGGGTAGGGAAAGTCTAAGGAGAAGCTGGTTTGGGAAGAAGGATGAGTTTCTAGGCAGAAGCAAGCAAGAATAGTATGATAATAGTTAGCATTTGTTGAACATCTATCCCATGTACGTGCAAGCATGTTACGGGCCTGAGTGGACCTTGAGCTCTTGTTGAGAGTTCAAGATTCCTGCCCCAGTGCATCTGTTTGCTTTTGGGGTTTGATTGTTGTGGTTGGTAGATGTTAGTGTAAACACTTGTGTCTTTCTGCAGCCAAGAATTTATTTAGAAACTAATCCACAAAACAGAGGGAGCAGGAACTCTGAGCCCACTGAAATTTAAGGTTACAAAAACATGATTGATTAATGGGGAAGGCCCAACCAAAGTAAGGTTTCAGGAAAGGACAATCAGGTTCCTAAAATCCCTACAATGTAAAATGGACTCGGGGCCAGTGACATCAATTCAAAGGCCAAAAAGGGAGCCTCTTTGACAGTGTATCGAGTGGAGGTGACTCTGGAGGAGTTATATGCATGTGAGTTGAATGAACTTACCCTACCTGGAGGAGCTTCCTAAGTGGCTCAGTAGTAAAGAATCTACCCTGCCAGGCAGGAAACGCAGGTTTGATCCCTGGGTTGGGAAGATCCCCTGGAGTAGGAAATGGCAACCCACTCTGTATTCTTGCCTGGAAAATCCCATGGCCAGAGGAGCCTCTTGGGCTACTGTTCATGAGGTTGCAGAGTTGGACCCAACTGAGTGTGCACATACATACACACACACCCCACTTGGAGAGTCAGGCAGCTTCTCCATGGGTTTAGTGGAGATGGAGTGTGTTCTCTCCCATTTCATTAAAGTTGTACTGTTGGGGGAAACCTAGAGAGGACTAAACTAAGGCCAGTAGCAGTCGACTAGGGTTTTATTCCTTCTGCATAGCTGGGGTTGAAGCCAAGAAAACTGATACCAGTGCTGTTGATGGATTTCTAGCTTTACTGAGTGGTTCCATTATTAGCAGCAGCAGCAGGTGCCCGGCTGCCACTCTGGAGCACAGGCCAGCAGGCATGAGTAACTTGGTCAAAGTGGTATGTTTGAGGGGCTGATAGGGAACCAGAACTTGGGCCCAGCTCAGAGCGTATTTTTGTCTCCTTTTCACCAATGGGCTGAAGTACCAAGCAGTATCAAGGCTTATTCATGGCCATATTAGCATCATGGGGATTATCAAAAGCAGGAGCAGAAAGTAACCCCTGGAAAAGGCTGTAGCTTCCTATTAGTCAGACAGGCAGAGACTCAGCAATACCCGGAGTGTTGTTAGAAATACAATTCTCAGGCCTACTGAGTCAGAAAAACTGTACTTTAGTAAATCTTCCAGGTGATTCAACTAAATATTAAAGTTTGAGAATCATTGAATATGACTGAATATCATTGCAAAGTAAAATAATTGAATATATTGCAATATCATTGCAAAGTAAAATGATTTATACTGAGAATGACAAACACAGTTTTGACTGAAAAAAATTGCACAACCTAAAAGTATTATATTTTTTAAAAAATATTTGTAATGGTCTGCTTTTTCACGTCAACAAATTTATTTTATTTGATTTATTTTTGGCTGTGCTGGGTCTCCATTGCTGCATGCAGGCTGTCTCTAGTTGCGATGAAACAGGGCTACTCTCTAGTTGTGGTACATGGACTTCTTGTGCTGGCTTCTCTTGTTGCCAAGCACAGGAACTAGGCATGCGGGCTTCCGCAGTTGCAGCTCATGGGCTCTGGAGCACAGGCTTAGCAGTCGTGGCACATGGCCTACTTGCCCCTTGATATGTGGAATCTTCCCCAACCAGGGAATGCACCTGTGTTCCCTGCATTGCAAGGTAGATTCCCAACCACTGGACCACCAGAGAAGGCTGAGAATTATGTTTTATTTGGCAGACGTACTGAGGACTTAAATCTGGGAAACAGCTCTGAGAGACTGTTTTGAAGAGGAAAGGGAGGAGCCAGGACATGTAGGAGTTTTTGCTGGAAAATAAAAAAGCCATGTATTCAAACATCAAAAGGTTACTGACAAATAATGATTTTAGTACCTTTCTGTTAATGGGAAGAGGCAAGAATCTGGCTCATTGCCAATATTCCTTTGATATGCATTTTAACTATCTAGGGCCAGCATCTTGTTTTTCTCTATCCTGAATTCCCTTCAGGTTGCACCATCAGGGGCTGTTGCAGTAGCTGATGTCTTTATCTCTGCAATATCCTTTGTTTACTGAAATGTAAATGACATTCTTTGTCCACACTGTGTGATATCATTTATGTGTGAAATTCAAAAAATAAAACAAACTTGATTATAACAAAAAGAAACAGACTCACAGATACAGAGAACAAACCAGTAGGGAGATCGAAAGGGGGAGGAGAGCAAGGTAGGGAAAGGGGACTAAGAGGCACAAAGCACCATGAACAAAATAAATAAGCTGCGATAATGCATTTTACAATTCATGAAATAGAGCCAAAACTTTATAATTATAAATGGAATATAACCTTTAAAAACTGCAAATCACTTCTACGCCTCTATAGTATTGTACATCAACTAAACTTCAATTTTTAAAAAGCAAAATCATTTGAACTCAAGCTAATGACATCTTAGATACAGACTCTCTATAATCTATAATCCTCAAAACAGCCCAGTTAACTGACAGAGAAAATCAAGTCACTATGTGCTCTGTGTTGGGAAATCCAAAGAACATCTCCATGCCCCTTCTCATTCAACCTCTCAGCATCACTGACTATGGACGACCATTCCTTCTTGGGAGCACTCTCTTTGCATGGCCTCTATAACAACATCTTCTCACCGTCTTCCCCCTATAGCATCAGGTAATTTAGTCTCTTTCCCTGCTCTGTGCTCCAGCTTTCCAGTGATAGAGCTCCAGGATTGGGGCTTGCATCTCCTTCTTTCCTCTATCCTGAGCCTCTCCCCAGGGGACCACTTCCCCCTCCATGGCTTTAAATTCTACTTGTGGGCTTGTGACACCCTCAACTCCAGACTTTCATCTAATTACCTACTTCACATCTCCACTTGGCGGTCTATAAGTATCCCAAATCTAATATATCCAAAATAGAGCTCTTAATTCCCCATTCCCAAACTTGTTTCTCCATAGTCTTTCCTACCCCAGCAAATGCCCCAAACCAAGGAGTCATCCCTAATACGCCCTAAGGTTAGGACAACTGTTGAGAATGTAAACTCTGCCAAACGCAAAGATTTCTGGAGAACTTCATGTTGAAGATGAATTCTTTTCTCACATTTAAGAGATTAAAGATCTTGGTAAAAAGATTGGTAAAAATTCTCCCTGTGTGTTGGTTATCAAATCTAATATTAGATCAAGCAGATTTCTTCAACTGTTGAGTAACGCAGAGTCACCCCAAACTGGCATTCAGATAAATCTCTGCCTATGAAACAAGATAATATTTGTGAAAGTGCCTACTACAGTTCTTCAGGAAGTGTGATGGTGACAAGGGCCTGGGACTGTGCTGCTATGACTCAGGGCTGCAGGACAGATCTCCCAGCAGCTGGCTTTTTAAGCCCTCATATCCATCCATGTATTGCCAAAGCGTCATTTGAGAGAGTGAGTATCAGCTGACTTATCCAGTCTTCACGGGGTCTGCTGACTGAATTGACTGATACATGCAGAGTCTTCTCTTCCCCATCATCTGCTTTTCTATTCTGCATTTGAGCAGGTGAAGAATCCAGACCTAAACATGGGCAAAGAATAAAAGTCCAAAAGCATAACACGGGCTCTCTTTCTTACAGGGCTTCTGGGAGTCGTTCAAGAGTTAATTATTTTTGTTCGTTTATTTTAAGAACTGCTTGATATCCCTGGGCATACAGTGCAATCTAATAGGGCTTAAGATATATAAGACAGGGGAAGACACAAGAAAAAGTTAATTCTTTAATTAATTAACAGGCTAAACCTGTTGAAAATAGCATTTAAAAAAAAATCAGCACTGGCCCAAGCCCTAGTGAGGTGGCCAGTTGAATATGTTTCTGCTGACCTTTGGCTAACAGAATGGCCATAACTAACTGAAGATGAATTATAGGTTGTCAGACAGTGGTTCTCAACCTTTCTAAGTAACATCCCAACCCTCACATTTCAAGGAATATTATCCTATCTGCTTTAATATCTGAAAGAAGACATAGAAGAGACTCCAGAATGAACTCGATATTAAGTTGAACAAGCCAGAACACTTTTATTTTTAATCAAATAACTCAAAGATTAATAAAAGTGAGGCTTCTAGTTCTTTCCAAGATGGAATAGCCCACTGTAGCCTCTCTCTTATGAATTACAACTCTGAACACAACATGAAAAGCAACTAAATCTAGAAATTAAACAAAAGATGAATGGTGAGGAGAAGTCAAAACTTTGAGAAATGAGCCACATAGAGGTGAGGCTCTTGTTTTTTAAAAAAATTTCCTCCTTTTTCTCATAGCTTTGACCTGAGAACAGGTACCAGTTACACAACTGTGTGGCAGGGAAGTGAAGTGAAGTCACTCAGTTGTGTCTGACTCTTTGTGACCCCGTGGACTGTAGCCTATCAAGTTCCTCCATCCATGGGATTTTCCAGGCAAGAGTGCTGGAGTGGATTGCCATTTCCTTCTCCAAGGGATCTTCCAGACCCAGGAATCGAACCCAGGTCTATCGGATTGCAGGCAGACGCTNGTGGACTGTAGCCTATCAAGTTCCTCCATCCATGGGATTTTCCAGGCAAGAGTGCTGGAGTGGATTGCCATTTCCTTCTCCAAGGGATCTTCCAGACCCAGGAATCGAACCCAGGTCTATCGGATTGCAGGCAGATGCTTTACCATCTGAGCCACCAGGGAAGCTGTGTGGTGGGGAAAGAAGAAGCTAAATTTAAGGTAGAAACTCCACCTTTCTAAAAAGAAGAACCAGGAAAAGGGGATAAAGAGCGTGTGTGTATGTATGTAATCCTCATTTTTTCCCCTCTCTTACATTTTCTTTGAAATTGGGCCCCAGCTGTGGAGTTTTGATGGTAATGTTCAGTTCAGTCCCAATTCACTTCAGTTCAGTCGTGCCCAGTTCGCTGCAACACCATGGACTGCAGCACACCAGGCTTCCCAGTCCATCACCAGCTCCCGGAGCTCTCACAAACTCATGTCCATTGAGTTGCTGATGTTATCCAATCATCTCATCCTCTGTCGTCCCCTTCTCCTGCCTTCAACCTTTTGCAGCAGAGTCTTTTCCAACAAATCAGTTCTTTGCATCAGGTGGCCAAAGTANCAGGCTTCCCAGTCCATCACCAGCTCCCGGAGCTCTCACAAACTCATGTCCATTGAGTTGCTGATGTTATCCAATCATCTCATCCTCTGTCGTCCCCTTCTCCTGCCTTCAACCTTTTGCAGCAGAGTCTTTTCCAACAAATCAGTTCTTTGCATCAGGTGGCCAAAGTACTGGAGTTTCAGCTTCAGCATCAGACCTTCCAATGAACATTCAGGACTGATTTCCTTCAGGACTGACTGGTTGGTTGGTTGGATTTCCCTGCAGTCCAGGGGGCTCTCAAGAGTCTTCTCCAGCACCACAGTTTCAAAAGCATCAGTTCTGCAGCACTCAGCCTTCTCCATAGTCAAACTCTCACACCCATACATGACCACTGGAAAAGCCATAGCTTTGACTACATGGACCTTAGTCAGCAAAGTAACGTCTATGCTTTTTAATATGCTGTCTAGGTTGGTCATAGCTTTTCTTCCAAGGAGCAAGTACCTCTTAATTTCATGGCTGCAGTCACCATCTGCAGTGAATTTGGAACACAAGAAAATAAAGTCTGTCACTGTTTCCATTGTTTTCCCATCTATTTTCCATGAAGTGATGGGACCAGATGCCATGATCTTAGTTTTTTGAATGTTGAGTTTTAAATCAGCCTTTTCATTATCCTCTTTCACTTTCATCAAGAGGCTGTTCAGTTCTTCTTCACTTTCTGCCATAATGATAGTCATCTGTATCTGAGGTTATTGATATTTCTTCTGGGAATCTTGATTCCAGCTTGTGCTTCATCTAGTCCAGCCTTTTGCATGGTGTACTCCACATATAAGTTAAATAAGCAGGATGACAATATACAGCCTTGACGTACTCCTTGCCCGATTTGGAACCAGTCTGTTGTTACATGTCCAGTTCTAACTGTCACTTCTTAATCTGCACACAGATTTCTCAAGAGGCAGGTAAGGTGAGCTGGCATTCCCATGTCTAAGAATTTTCCACAGTCTGTTGTGATCCACACAGTCAAAGGCTTTGGCATAGTCAATAAAGCAGAAGTAGATGTTTTTCTGGAACTCTCTTGCTTTTTTGATGATCCAATGCATGTTGGCAATTTCACCTCTGGCTCCTCTGCCTTTTATAAATCCAGCTTGAACATCTGGAAGTTCACAGTTCATATAATGTTGAAGCCTGGCTTGGAGAATTTTGAGCATTACTTTGCTAGTGGGTGAGATGAGTGCAATTGTGTGGTAGTTTGAACATTCTTTGGCATTGCCTATCTTAGGGATTGGAATGAAAACTGATCTTTTCTAGTCCTGTGGCCACTGCTGAGTTTTCCAAATTTGCTGGCATACTGAGTGCAGCACTTTAGCAACATCATCTTTTAGGATTTGAAATAGCTCTACTGGGATTCCATCACCTCTACTAGCTTTGTTCGTAGTGATGCTTCCTAAGGGCCACTTGACTTCGTATTCCAGGATGGTAATGTAGGCAATTAAAATTTCAATTAGAATCCTATCTGGAACTTCCTTAGTAGTCCAGTGGTTAAGACTCCATCTGCCAATGCTGGAGACTCGGCTTCCATCCCTGGTCCAGGAAGATCCCACATCAGTTCAGTTCAGTTCAGTCGCTCAGTCGTGTCCGACTCTTTGTAACCCCATGAATCGCAGCACACCAGGCCTCCCTGTCCATCACCATCTCCCGGAGTTCACTCAGACTCACGTCCATCGAGTCCGTGATGCCATCCAGCCATCTCATCCTCAGTCGTCCCCTTCTCCTCCTGCCCCCAATCCCTCCCAGCATCAGAGTCTTTTCCAATGAGTCAACTCTTCGCATGAGGTGGCCAAAGTACTGGAGTTTCAGCTTTAGCATCATTCCTTCCAAAGAAATCCCAGGGTTGATCTCCTTCAGAATGGACTGGTTGGATCTCCTTGCAGTCCAAGGGACTCTCAAGAGTCTTCTCCAACACCACAGTTCAAAAGCATCGATTCTTCGG
>SJYX01016532.1:254037-274712 GCA_006410675.1 Oreotragus oreotragus | reverse complement strand
ATTGCCAAATTCAGACTTAAATTGAAGAAAGTGGGAAAAACCACTAGACCATTCAGGTATGACCTAAACCAAATCCCTTATACTATACAGTGGAAGTGACAAATAGATTCAAGGGATTAGATCTGACAGAGTGCCTGAAGAACTAAGGACAGAGATTCATGACATTGTACGGCTGCAGTGATCAAAACAGTCCCCAAGAAAAAGAAATGCAAAAAGGCAAACTGATTATCTGAGGAGGCCTTACAAATAACTATGAAAAGAAGAGAAACTAAAGGCAAAGGAGAAAAGGAAAGATATACCCATTTGAATGCAGAGTTCCAAAGAATAGCAAGGAGAAATAAAAAAGCCTTCCTCAGTGATCAATGCAAAGAAATAGAGGAAAACAATAGAGTGGGAAAGACTAGAGATCTCTTCTAGAAAATTAGAGGTACCAAGGGAATTTTCATGCAAAGATGGGTTCAATAAAAGACAGAAATGGTATGGACGTAACAAAAGCGGAAGATATTAAGAAGAGGTGGCAAGAATACACAGAACTATACAAAAAAGATTTTCACAACCCAAATAATCATGATGGTGTAGTCACTCACCTAGAGCCAGACATCCTGGAATGCAAAGTCAAGTGGTCTTCAGGAAGCATCACTATGAACAAAGCTAGTGGAGGTGATGGAATTCCAAGTGAGCTATTTCAAATCCTAACAGATAATGCTGTGAAAGTGCTGCACTGAATATGCCAGCAAATTTGGAAAACTCAGCAGTGGCCACAGGACTGGAAATGTCAGTCTTCATTCTAATCCCAAAGAAAGGCAATGCCAAAGAATGCTCAAACCACTGCACAATTGCATTCATCTCACATGCTAACAAAGGAATACTCAAAATTCTCCAAGCTAGGCTTCAACAGTACATGAACCGTGAACTTCCAGATGTTCAAGCTGGATTTAGAAAAGGCAGAAGAGCCAGAGATCAAATTACCAACATCTGTTGGATCATTGAAAAAGCAAGAGAGTTCCATCCACTTCTGCTTTATTGACTATGGCAAAGTCTTTGACTGTGTGTATCACAGCAAACTGGAAAATTCTTAAAGACATGGGAATACCAGACCACCTGACTTGCCTCCTGAGAAATCTGTATGCAGATCAAGAAGCAACACATAGAACTGGACATGGAATAACAGACTGGTTCCAAATTGGGAAGGGAGTACGTCAAGACTGTGTATTGTCACCCTGCTTATTTAACTTTTTTGCAGAGTACATCATGCGAAATGCCGGGCTGGATGAAACACAAGCTGGATCAAGATTGCTGGGAGAAATATCAGTCACCTCAGATATGCAGATGACACCACCCTTATGGCAGAAAGTGAAGAAGAACTAAAGAGTTGGCCTAAAGCTCAACTTTCAGAAAACTAAGATCATGGCATCTGGTCCTATCACTTCATGGCAAATAGTTGGAGAAACAGTGGAAACAGTGAGAGACCTTACTTTGAGGGCTCCAAAATCACTGCAGATGGTGACTATAACCATGAAATTAAAAGACGTTTGCTGTTTGGAAGAAAAGCTATGACCAACCTAGACAACATATTAAAAGCAGAGACATTACTTTGCCAACAAAGGTCCGTCTAGTCAAGGCTATGGTTTTTCCAGTGGCCATGTATGGATGTGAGAGTTGGACTATAAAGACAGCTGAGTGTCAAAGAACTGATGCTTTTGAACTGTTGGAGAAGACTCTTGAGACTCCCTTCGACTGCAAGGAGATCCAATCAGTCAATGCTAAAGCAGATCAGTCCTGAAAATTCATTGGAAGTACTGATGCTGAAGCTGAAACTCCAATACTTTGTCCACATGATGTGAAGAGCTGACTGACTAGAAAAGACCCTGATGCTAGGAAAGATTGAAGGTGGGAGAAGAGGACGACAGAGGATGAGATGGTTGGATGGCATCACCACCTCGATGGACATGGGTCTGAGTAAACTCTGGGAGTTGTTGATGGACAGGGAGGCCTGGCATGCTGCAGTCCGTGGGGTCGCAAAGAGTCAGACAAAACTGAGTGACTGAACTGAACCGAGGCAAAACAGAGCCGGCCTCTGACCTTACCTCCAACCTGCCTGGATACTGCCCTGACTGTTTGTGTCTCTGAGTGACTATCTGCTATGAATGCAAGCCTTAGGGTACCATAGATAAGATGGGAAAGAATGTTGAGATTGTTGAGTCCCTGGAGGGGGCATGGCCAACCAATCCCCAGGCTTAACAACGCTCCAAGATTTGCAGAACAAAGCAAACAGCATTGTAAACAATATAATATTAATATATTAATTTTGTTCACAGATTGATGATGGTATCAGTTTGCATCCTGAGGTTATAAACAGGAACCCCAGACTGCAGTCTTTGAAGTCTCACCCATGGAGCAGAAGGACTGCCTGGGACCTCTTCCCAGTTGAGACTCCAGATGTGCTGCGACATGGGACTTCCCAGTGTTGTTGGAGTCTGGATGTTGGTCAAAACCCAATTTAGTGGTGTATCCTCTGCTGTTTCTATTCCTCTTTTTCTTTTAATGTTAGTATATTGAAAGTAAGCTAGGTACTTCTCTAATAAATACTGGTATTATTTATTTTTATAGAATGAGTGACTTATTTTGTTAACAAATCCCTTGAACCTGAGACAAAAGTAAAAGCTTTTGGCAAATTAGCTATTGAAAATTGTCTGCACAGAACTGGTTGCATGCAGTTAAAACTACCTTGTTTGAGTGCTAACTGTAACTCGTTTTATTTATTTATTTTTTCTTTATTTTACTTACTCGTTTTAAATTAATGACACAGGTAGGTTAAAAGTAAAAGAATGGAAAAGGATATAATCTGCAAACACTAATCAAAAAGAAAGCTGGTAGGAGCAAAGTAATGGATCTTCCTTAGAGAAAAATTCCAGCTAATAAGTGTAGAGAGAATGAGGGAAATAAAAAATTATCATTATGAGATAACAGCAATAATTGTCATAGACAAGATTCATCAATAGATGCTAAAAGCAAAAGGAGAAAATTTAAGGAGAAATTAGGTATTAGAATTTGAATATTTTCAAAGCATCTTCCCCCACATATTTATTTATTATTAAAGGGAAATAGGTATTTTATAGTGGAGAAATCTTTCAGATACCAGCTTAATCAAGTGATCAAGTTAGACATCACCAGTAATAAGAAATATTGACATAATGCAGAGAGGAGCACATGTGCCAAAAGACGTATAGCTTTAATCTAGTCATGAGAAGATATCAAAAACAAATCAAGGAATATTTTACAAAATGACCGGTATTAACACTTAAAGTGTTAAAATTATGAAAAACCAGGCAAGAATGATGAACTTCCATAGACTGGAGAAGACTAAGATCTGCTGTTGTGTGGGATCCTGGAATGGGTCCTGGAACAGAAAAGGGACATTGGAAAAGCTAATAAAATCCAAATAAAGCATATAGTTTAGTTAGCAATCAATATTGTATCCATGTTAACTTCTCAGGTTTTATCATCATGTCATAGTTATGCAAGATGTTAACATTAGGAAATGCTGGGTGAAGAATCTGTGGGAAATCTCTGTATTACTTTGGAATTTTTCTGTAAGTCTAAATTACTTTAAAATAAGAAAGGTTGAACACTGTTGCAAGTGAATGAAAGGAAAGAAAGAATGAAGAAAGGAAGGGGTTAGTGGCTATATTAATGTCAGATAAAGTAGACTTCAGAACAAGGAATACTATCAGCAATAAAGCGGGACATTAAATAATTATGAGTCAGCTAAGAAGACATAACAATTCTAAATGTGCGTGCAGCTAACAGTAGATCTTCAAAACACATGGAGACAGAATGGGGAGAACTGAAAGGATAAATAGACAAACCCACAATCACATTTGAAGCCTTCAGCGCTCCGCTTTGAGTAGCTGATAGAACCAGGAGAAAGGAAGTCAGTAAGCGTATGTATGACCTTCAACAGTATCAACCAACTTGATGTAAGTGGCGTTTTCAAGGCATCCTCAGTTCAGTCAGTTCAGTCACTCAGCTGTGTCAGACTCTTTGTGACCTCATGGACTGCAGCACACCAAGCTTCCCCGTCCATCACCAACTCCCAGAGTTTACTCAGACTCATGTCTATCGAGTCGGTGATGCCATCCAACCATCTCATCCTCTGTCGTCCCCTTCTCCTCCTGCCCTCAATCTTTCACAGCATCAGGGTCTTTTCAAATGAGTCAGCTCTTTGCATCAGGTGCCAAAATATTGGAGTTTCAGCTTCAACATCAGTCCTTCCAATGAATATTCAGGACTGATTTCCTTTAGGATGGACTGGTGGGATCTCCTTGCAGTCCAAGGCACTCTCAATAGTCTTCTCCAACACCACAGTTCAAAAGCATCCGTTTTTCAGTGTTCAGCTTTCTTTATAATCCAACTCCCGCATTTCATACATGACCACTGGAAAAACCATAGCCTTGACTAGACGGACCTTTGTTGGCAAAGTAATGTCTCTGCTTTTTAATATGCTGTCTAGGTTGGTCATATTGCTTTTGAACTGTGGTGTTGGAGAAGACTCTTGAGAGTCCCTTGGACAGCAAGGAGGTCCAACCAGTCAATCCTAAAGGGGATCAATCTTGAATATTCATTGGAAGGACTGATGCTGAAGCTCTAATACTTCAGCCACCTAATGAGAACTGACCCATTGGAAAAGACCCTGATGCTCTGAAAGATTGAATGCAGGAGGAGAAGGGGATTACAGAGGATGAGATGGTTGGATAGCTTCACTAACTCATGGACATGAGCCTGAGCAATGGGAGATGGTGAAGGACAAGGAAGCCTGGTGTGCTGTAGTCCACGGGGTCGCAAAAAGTCAGACACAACTGAGCGACTGAATGAACGACAACGATGGCTTATTACAGGATAAGAATACAGATTAAAATCAGCTAAGGGGAGAAGCACATTAGGGTGAAGTCTGGGAAAATACTAACTATGGAACTGCCACTTTTCTCTCCTCATAGACTCAGTTCAATCGCTCAGTTCAGGCCTCCCTGTCCATCATCAACTCTCGGAGCCCACCCAAACTCATGTCCATTGAGTCAGTGATGCCATCGAACCATGTCATCCTCATTGGAAAAGACCCTGATGCTGGGAAAGATAGAAGGCAGGAGGAGAAGGGGATGACAGGGGATGAGATGGTTGGCTGGTGTCACTGACTTGATGGACATGAGTGTGAGCAAACTCCAGGAGATGGTGATGGACAGGGAGGCCTGGCATGCTGTAGTCCATGGGGTTGCAAATAGTTGGACACAACTGAGCGACTGAACAACCAGCATTTTCCATTACACCTGAGACAAACCATAGCTTTTGTCAAAAATTCTAAGTGCAAGCTACTAGGGATTTTTTGAAGATGAATTTAACCAACAGCAGACTTCCCCTGATACGTCTGCTGTTATCTCCCAGAACGTTGGTAGCTCTGCATGGTTGCCTTTTGCTTTGATAGTTGCTTTGACTTCCAGGAAAGGAAGAACCTCCCCTAAATTAATAACCCTATGTTGTATATAATCTAAATCAGTTTATCAAGAACCCAGCAAATGTGCCAGGCCTAGCAGCCCTCTTCCTACTTTCTCATTTCTTCTTTGAAAACCAGACATGTGTGTGTGTGCCTGTGTCTGTACATATCATTTTACTTTTCTGAATCTTTTAACAGATTTTTAGATGTTATCACCAGGTATGTTAATCTATACTGTTATGTAGTTTCAGTAGGTAAAATAATGCCCTCCCAAAGATGATCATGTCTTAATCCTTGGCTTTTGTGAATACGTAACTTCACATGGTAACCTCATGTGATGTGATTGTTAATAATTTTGAGATGGAGAAGTTATCCTGGATTATCTGGGTGGGCCTAAAGTAATTATGTGTCTTTTAGAGTGAGACAAGAGACAGAGGGGTAAGAATCAGAAAAGGAGGTGTAGGGGATTTCCCCGTGGTCCGCTGGTTAGGACTTGGCGCTTTTCACTAACTGGGTCTGGGTTTAACCCCTGACCCACAAACTCAGATCCCACAAGCTGTACAGCATGGCCAAAAAAAAAAAAGGAGGCATAAGAACGAAAACAAGGTTGGTGTGTGTGTTCTGGAGATAAAGGAAAAAGGCCGTGATCCATGGAATGCAGGCAGCTGCTAGATGCTAAAAGAGGCAAGGAGCCTTCTGAAGCAAGATAGCTCTGCCAATACCTTGCTTTTAGTTCTGTGAGACTCATTTCAGATGACTGACTTCTAGAATTGTAAGATAATAAATTTATGCTGTTTTAAGCCACTAAGTTTATGGTCTCGGGAAACTAATACAGTAGTCATATTTATCAGTCTTTCTCTTTTTAGCTTTCCATTGACCTTTGGACTGGAGCCTGTCTTTCTCTATTGGATTCAGTTAGCCTTAGGTCAGCCAGTCAGTTCAGCTGCTCAGTCGTGTCCGACTCTTTGTGACTCCATGGACTGCACCGTACCAGTCTTCCCTGTCCATCACCAACTCCTGGAGCCTGCTCAAACTCATGTCCATTGAGTTGGTGATGCCGCTTCCCTGATAGCACAGCCTTAGGTAGGGAAGGTCATTTATTGTCTATCCAGCTGACACTAAAGCCTGCAAAACATAGGCTTGGGGAATAGTGTTCTACTGGGGAATAGTGAGGAAAGAGAAGGACTGAGGGAGACAGAGCTCTTCTTGTGAGAAAAGATGTCTTGGATGTTGGAGTAGGGAGGAGGGATGTCCCCTATCCCCATAAAGAAACCCAGTGTTTGTTTTGGGGGAGACAAATTATGCTCAGAGACTGAGATTAAAAAATATATATATATTTAACACAAGTTCACTGTGGAAATAACAATGATTTCACAAGCAAATAGCATGCAAGATAATGTCTCATAGTAAGTCAATAATTAAGAAACATACCCCAAACCAGTGATAGATTATTCCAGCCAAGGGGAAATGAAAATAAAACCCAAGTTTAGTTGAGGCAATACCTTTTCTATGAGTTTTGAATTCTTGGTGGAGCTGACATCCTGGTGCCAGTGCAGAAATAAAAGTCCCTGGTTGCTAGAGCACGTTGCTGGGGAGCAATGGTAGCCACGTTGGAGGGCCATCTGATCTCCCAGGCTTTGATCACCATCACCAATAGGGAAGTAGCCTTTACCAAAGCTAGGGCGAATGCCCCAATGTCTTTGGAGAACTAGGTTAGAAAAGAGTAACTTTGCCCAGATTTGGCCACATGTTCTATGGAAAAGCCCCTTTCAGGATTCCATAGGATTCCTGCCACCAAGCTCAATTCAGTTCAGTTGCTCAGTCATGTCTGACTCTTTGTGACCCCGTGGACTGCAGCACACCAGGCTTCCCTGTCCATCACCAACTCCCAGAGCCTATTCAAACTCATGTCCATTGCATCAGTGATGCCATCCAACCATCTCATCTTCTCTCGTCCCCTTCACCTCCCACCTTCAATCTTTCCCAGCATTAGGGTCTTCTCAAATGAGTTGGTTTTTTGCATCAGGTGCCCAAAGTATTGGAGTTTCACTTTCAGCATTAGTCCTTCCAATGAATATTCAGACTGATCTCCTTTAGGATGGAGTGGTTGGATCTCTTTGCAGTCCAAGGGACTCTCAAGAGTCTTCTCCAACACCACAGTTCAAAAGCATCCATTCTTTGGCGCTCAGCTTTCTTTACAGTCCAACTCTCACATCCATACGTGACTACTGGAAAAACCATAGCTTTGACTAGACAGGCTTTTGTTGGCAAAGTAATGTCTCTGCTTTTCAATATGCTGTCTAGGTTTGTAATAGCTTTCCTTCCAAGGAGTAAGCATCTTTTAATTTCATGGTTGCAGTCACAATCTCCAGTGATTTTGGAGCCTCCCCCAAAAAAGTCTCTCACTGTTTCCATTGTTTGCCCAACTATTTGCCATGAAGTGATGGGACCAGATGCCATGACCTTAGTTCTTTGAATGTTGACTTTTAAGCCAGCTCTTTCACTCTCCTCTTTCACTTTCATCAAGAGGCTCTTTAGTTCCTCTTCACTTTCTGCCATAAGGGTGGTGTCATCTGCCTATTTGAGGTTATTGATATTTCTCCTGGAAATCTTGATTCCAGCTTGTGCTTCATCCAGCCCAGCGTTTCTCATGATGTACTCTGCATATAAGTTAAATAATCAGGGTGACAATAAACAGCCTTGACGTACACCTGTCCCGATTTGGAACCAGACTGTTATTCCATGTTCAGTTCTAATTGTTGCTTCCTGACCTGCATACAAGTTTCTCACGAGGCAGGTCAGGTGGTCTGGTATTTCCATCTCTTTCAGAATTTTCCACAGTTTCTTGTGATCCACATAGTGAAAGGCTTTGGCATAGTCAATAAAGCAAAAGTAAATGTTTTTCTGGAATTCTCTTGCTTTTTCAATGATCCAACAGATGTTGGCAATTTGATCTCTGTGTCCTCTGTCTTTTCTAAATCTAGTTTGAATATCTGGAAGTTCATGGTTCATGTACTGTTGAAGCCTGGCTTGGAGAATTTTGAGCATTACTTTGCTAACATGTACTTGAGTGCAGTTGTGTAATAGTTTCAATATTCTTTGGCATTGCTTTTCTTTGGGATTGGAATGAAGACTGACATTTCCAGTCCTGTGGCCACTGCTGAGTTTTGCAGATTTGCTGGCATATTGAGTGTAGCACTTTAACAGCATCATCTTTCAGGATTTGAAATAGCTCAACTGGAATTCCATCACCTCCACTAGCTTTGTTCACAGTGATGCTTCCTGAGGACAGCTTGACCTCACATTCCAGGATATCTGGCTCTAGGTGAGTGGTCACACCATCGTGATTATTTGGGTCATGAACATCTTTTTTGTGTAGTTCTTCTGTGTATTATTGCCACCTCTTCTTAATATCTTCTGCTTTTGTTAGGTCCATACCTGTCCTTTATTTATTGTTAGGTCTATTTCTGTCCTTTATTGCGCCCATCTTTGCATGAAAAGTTCCCTTGGTATCTCTAATTTTCTTGAAGAGATTTCTAGTCTTTCCCATTCTATGGTTTCCCTCTATTTCTTTGCATTGATCACTGAGGAAGGCTTTCTTATCTCTCCTTGCTATTCTTTGGAACTGTGCATTCAAATGGGTATATATATTTCCTTTTCTCCTTTCAGCTTTACTAAGCTACTGAGTGCTTATCAGTGACAGATGAAATGATGACATCCTGACTTCATTCTCATATCGAAACAACTTTTACTTATAAAAACTTTGTTTTGTCTTTGTCATAAAAAAGTAAATTAAAACAACTTCACATAAGTCATAAACACCTGGGTTTGAAATCATACCAAACATACACGACACTGGGGCAAGCGCATTAACTGGAGGACAGGGAGCTGGAAGACTGGCTCCTGGGAACAAGGCTAGATAGATAACTTGTGAGGCTTAATGCAAAGCGAAAAAATCAGGGGGAAAAAATGTTAGATGCTGTGGCCAGCATAGCAGGTAGGGCTCAACACAGTTTGGGAAAAAGAAACTAGAGACGGAATTAAAGTTTTAAAGATGGGACCGGGGGACTCAAGACCTCTTAGGTCAACAGCCCTGTTCCTTGGAGTCACATCACTGTTATTTAGTGTCTTGGCAAGCAGAAAGTATCTGCTGTGCTATGATGAAGTCAGCCTCCTGCGTCCCCAGTCATGCCTCCCATTTTATTGATTACTTTAAACTGTCTTTGTTATTTTCTTGTACAAGTAGTTCTTCTGTGTATTATTGCCACCTCTTCTTAATATCTTCTGCTTTTGTTAGGTCCATACCTGTCCTTTATTTATTGTTAGGTCTATTTCTGTCCTTTATTGCGCCCATCTTTGCATGAAAAGTTCCCTTGGTATCTCTAATTTTCTTGAAGAGATTTCTAGTCTTTCCCATTCTATGGTTTCCCTCTATTTCTTTGCATTGATCACTGAGGAAGGCTTTCTTATCTCTCCTTGCTATTCTTTGGAACTGTGCATTCAAATGGGTATATATATTTCCTTTTCTCCTTTCAGCTTTACTAAGCTACTGAGTGCTTATCAGTGACAGATGAAATGATGACATCCTGACTTCATTCTCATATCGAAACAACTTTTACTTATAAAAACTTTGTTTTGTCTTTGTCATAAAAAAGTAAATTAAAACAACTTCACATAAGTCATAAACACCTGGGTTTGAAATCATACCAAACATACACGACACTGGGGCAAGCGCATTAACTGGAGGACAGGGAGCTGGAAGACTGGCTCCTGGGAACAAGGCTAGATAGATAACTTGTGAGGCTTAATGCAAAGCGAAAAAATCAGGGGGAAAAAATGTTAGATGCTGTGGCCAGCATAGCAGGTAGGGCTCAACACAGTTTGGGAAAAAGAAACTAGAGACGGAATTAAAGTTTTAAAGATGGGACCGGGGGACTCAAGACCTCTTAGGTCAACAGCCCTGTTCCTTGGAGTCACATCACTGTTATTTAGTGTCTTGGCAAGCAGAAAGTATCTGCTGTGCTATGATGAAGTCAGCCTCCTGCGTCCCCAGTCATGCCTCCCATTTTATTGATTACTTTAAACTGTCTTTGTTATTTTCTTGTACAAGGGCTATCACCTAGCTGGAGGTCATAGACCCACATATGCCTTGGGAAAACATCTTAGTGTGTGCACAAGCTGTGTTCTGAACTTGTGCTGACCTGATGTTCCAAGGTCCACACTATGTTTTTCCTTAGCTTAGCAGGAAACTGCTGAGCTGATCAACCCAATGTACTTTTATTTGGGTTATGCTGTATTGCTATATTTTGCTTTTATTCTTTTCCCACGGTGATTTTCTCATGGCATAGCCAGAGCAACAGGCAGCTGGCTATTAACCCCTGAAGCCTGAAGTGATAAAATAGAAAATTTTGTCCTTTCTTCTAGTTTCTTTACTTGTGCTTTTTGCTTATGACTTAATGTCATTCTAAATAAAGCTTACATTTTAAATTGTTTATTTGAATTTTACCATTCAGTTTTTTGTTGCACAAATGCCAGCTTTAAATGTAAATATATATCAGCATTTAACTCATCAGTGGAATCACAAAAATTACACAATTTTTATTTTGTAACTTGTACATGTATATATATATTTGACCATCATTGTTTGCAGATTCTGTGTATATGAATTTGCCTACTACCTAAAATTTATTTGTAACCTCAAAATCAATACTCTCAGCACTTTTGGTCATTCACAGACATGTGCATGTATAGTTTGGGAAAAATTGGAATTTGACAATATGCATAGTTCTTTCCAGGGTTTGTTGACGTAAAACGGACTGCCAGATATTTCTCCAGCAAAGATGAGTTTATTCAAAACAGCAGAGAATGGCAATTCGAGGTGTGCAAGTCTCCACGTGGCAATAGGGAGGAAAAGGATGTTGGGATAGCTATAGAAAACAGAGTCCATGGCTTTTCACTGGCTGAGTCATTGCTGGGAAAGAGGAGCAGTGTTTCTTCCTCATTTTGGGCTCTGCTATCCTCCCAACAGTGAGAGCTCCCCCTCCTTGTCCCCCACTCTATTCAACTGAGGTTTCTGTTTATTAATTTTTTTTTTTTTACAAGTTGAAGGAGAAGTTCTGCTTTCTTGTTTTGTCTGTCAAACTGTAAGCATATGTCTTTTTGTGGTCTATTTAGTGTGCATTTTTTACATTTTTGTGGATTTTTGTTCACGACTGCACTGTTTCAAATGACCCCCAAGTGTAGTGCTGTCCAGTATTCAAAGGGCAAGAAAGTGGTTACGCGCATTTATGAGGAAAACATGTGTGCTAGATAAGCCTGAATTAGCTATGACTTTGGAGAAGGCGACGGCACCCCACCCCAGTACTCTTGCCTGGAAAATCCCATGGGCAGAGGAGCCTGGTGGGCTGCAGTCCATGGGGTCGCTAAGAGTCAGACACGACTGAGCGACTTCACTTTGACTTTTCACTTTCATGCATTGGAGAAGGAAATGGCAACCCACTCCAGTGTTCTTGCCTGGAGAATCCTAGGGACGGCGGAGCCTGGTGGGCTGCCGTCTATGGGGTCACACAGAGTCGGACACGACTGAAGTGACTTAGCAGCAACAGCAGCAGCAGCAGCAGCAGCAGCAGCAGCTATGACTTAGTTCAGTTACTGTGAGTTCAAATGTTAATGAAAAAAATACTTTACGTTAAATAAAGCGTCTTTAAAGAGAAACACACATAAAATAAAGTTATGCATTGATCACTTGATGAAAATATGATCAGAAGCTTTCAGGAACCTAACTGTATTTCCCTTGAGAGCACTGTGGGTCAGTATTCACCAATTCAGTGTTTGTGGTGACTTTTTAGACCGTAACTACCATGGATAACAAGAATCAATTGTATTTTTTTAGACTGTGCTCTGTGGCAAGTGGGATCTTAGTTCCCCTACCAGGGACTGAATATGTGTTCCCTGCATTGAAAGTGTGGAGTCTTAGCCACTCGCTCACTAGGGAAGTCCCTGTATTTTGTTCTCACCAGAGCAATGGAAGCACTGTACAAGACTAATTCAACTGTTTCAACTCCTGTGATATTGTGACTTAGAAAAAATACATATTTCGTCTTTGTCCCAATTTCTGGCACAGAGCTCCTAAAACTCTTGCAATTTCCTAATGACAAAGATACTTTTTGTTGTATTAATGAGATGACTACTGGGCCCTCCCTAAAGGGAGGGGCTGATTGTCAGGAGAACCAACCATGTGATTAGAGGGAAGGGAAGGACAGAGAAGAAAGGGAAGGGAGAGAATGAAGAACTAGAGGTTGAGTCAATCACGAGTCACCAATGATTGGATCAATCTGCCTGTGAAAAGGAGAGTTCAGAGGATTTACAGGTTGGTGAACCAGAGTGCTTCCACTATGAGGACAGAAGCTCCTTTGTTGAGATGGCACCCTGTGTATCTGTCAAAAAACCAAAAAACCACGTAAAAGTCTTGAGTTGAGCCTATTCCGTGTCTTATTGAGAAACATGGCCTTAGAGACAGACTCTCAGACAGCTCTGAGAAATTTCCAAAAAGGTCAAGGGAGAAGTCAGTATGCATATTTTTGAAACGGGTGTAGGTGATTTTGGCAAAGGGTATTTGTATAATCTTTTGCTTCTGTTAGGTCCATACCATTTCTGTCCTTTATTGAGCCCATCTTTGCATGAAATGTTCTCTTGATAACTCTAATTTTCTTGAAGAGATCTCTAGTCTTTCCCATTCTATTATTTTCCTCTATTTCTTTGCATTTATCACTTAAAAAGGCCTTCTTATCTCTCCTTGCTATTCTTTGGTACTCTGCATTCAGATGGGTCTATCTTTCCTTTTCTCCTTATCTTTCACTTCTTTTCTCAGCTATGTGTAAGACCTTCTCAGACAACCATTTTGCTGTTTTGCATTTCTTCCTCTTGGGGATGGTTTTGATCATTACCTCCTGTACAATGTTACAAATCTCCCTCTACAGTTCTTCAGGGACTTGGTCTATCAGTCTAAACCCTTGACTCTGTCACTTCCACTGTATAATTGTGAGGGATTTGATTTAGGTCATACTTGAACGGTCTAGTGGTTTTCCCTACTTTCTTCAATTTAAGTCTCAATTTTTCAATAAGGAGTTCATGATCTGAGCCATAGTCAGCTCCTGGTTTTGTTTTTGCTGACTGTAAACAGCTTCTCCTTCTTCAGTTACAAATGTAATCAATTTGATTTCTGGATTGACCATCTGGTGATGTCCATGTGTAGAGTCAACTTTTGTGTTTTGGAAGAGGGTGTTAGTATGACCAGTGTGTTCTCTTGCAAAACTCTGTCAGCCTTTGCCCTGCTTCATTTTGTACTGCAGAGCCTAACTTTCCTGTTACTCCAGGTATCTCTTGACTTCCTACTTTTGTATTTCAGTCCCCTATAATGAAAAGGACATCTTTTTTGGGTGTTAGTTCTAGAAAGTCTTGTAAGTCTTCACAGAACTGTTCAACTTCAGATTCTTCAACATTATTGATTGTGATATTGAATGTTTTGCCTTGGAAACAAACAGAGATCATTCTGTCATTTTTGAGACTGCGCCCAAGTACTGCATTTCAGATGCTTTCGTTGACTACGATGGCTACTCCATTTCTTCTAAGGGATTCTTGGCCAGAGTAGTATATATAATGGTCATCTGAGTTAAATTCACCCATTCCAGTCCATTTTAGTTCACTGATTCTTAAAATGTCGATGTTCACTCTTGCCATCTCCTGTGTGACCACTTCTAAATTACCTTGAGTCATGGACCTAACACTCCAGATTCCTATGCAATATTGTTCTTTACAGCATCGGACTTTACTTCCATTACCTGTCACATCCACTTTGGAAGTTGTTTTTGCTTTGGTTCCATCTCTTCATTCTTTCTAGAGCTATATCTCCACTCTTCTCCAGTAGCATATTGGGCACCTACAGTCTTGGGGAGATCATCTTTCTGTGTCATATCTTTTTGCCTTTTCATACTGTTCATGGGGTTCTCAAGGCAAGAATACTTAAGTGTTTTGCCGTTCCCTTCTCCAGTGGACCACGTTTTGTCAGACCTCTCCACCATGACCCGTCCGTCTTGGGTGACTCATAGTTTCACTGAGTTAGACAAAGCTGTGAAGCAGAAGATATTAAGAGGAGGTGGCAAAAACACACAGAACTATGCAAAAAAGATCTTCATGACCCAGGTAACCACGATGCTGTGATCACTCACCTAGAGCCTGACATCCTGGAATGCGAAGTCAAGTGGGCCTTAGGAAACATCACTATTAACAAAGCTAGTGGAGGTGATGGAATTCCAGCTAAGTTATTTCAAATCCTAAAAGATGATGTTGTTAAAGTGTCCAGGTAACCACGATGCTGTGATCACTCACCTAGAGCCTGACATCCTGGAATGCGAAGTCAAGTGGGCCTTAGGAAACATCACTATTAACAAAGCTAGTGGAGGTGATGGAATTCCAGCTAAGTTATTTCAAATCCTAAAAGATGATGTTGTTAAAGTGCTGCACTCAATAGGCCAGAAACTTTGAAAAACTCAGCAGTGGCCACAGGACTGAAAAAGTCAGTTTTCATTCAAATCCCAAGGAAAGGCAGTGCCAAAGAATGTTCAAACTACTGCACAATTGCACTCATCTCTCATGCTGGCAAAATAATGCTTAAAATTCTCTGAGCAAGGCTTCAAGAGTATGTGAGCCAAGAACTTCCAGATGTTCAAGCTGGTTTTAGAAAAGGCAGAAGAACCAGAGATCAAATTGCCAACATCCGTTGGATCATTGAAAAAGCAAGAGAATTCCAAAAAAACATCTACTTCTGCTCTATTGACTGTGCCAAGGCCTTTGACTGTGTGGATCACAGCAAAGTGTGGAAAATTCTTAAAGAGATGGGAATACCAGACCACCTGACCTGCCTCTTGAGAAACCTGTATGCAGGTCAAGAAGCAACACTTAAAACTGGCCATGAAACAACAGACTGGTTCCAAATCAGGAAAGGAGTACGTCAAGTCTGTGTATTGTGACCCTGTTTATTTAACTTCTGTGCAGAGTACATCATGTGAAATGCTAGGCTGGATGAAGCACATGCTGGAATCAAGATTTCCAGGAGAAATATCAATAACCTCAAATAGGCAAATGACACCACCCTTATGGCAGAAGGTGAAGAAGAACTAAAGAGCCTCTTGATGAAAGTGAAAGAGGAGAGTGAAAAAGCTGGCTTAAAAGTCAACATTCAAAAAACTAAGATCATGGTATCCAGTCCCATCACTTCACGGGAAAACAATGGAAATGGTGACAGACTTTATTTTCTTGGGTTCCAGAATCACTGCAGATGGTGACTGCAGCCATGAAAGTAAAAAATGCTTACTCCTTGAAAGAAAAGGCATGACAAACCTGAAAAGCATATTAAAAAGCATAGACATCACTTTGCCAACAAAGGTCTGTATTGTCAAAGCTATGGTTTTTCCAGTAGTCATGTATGGATGTGAGAGGTGGACTGTAAAGAAAGCTGAGTGCCAATGAATGGATGCTTTTGATCTATGGTGTTGGAGAAAACTCTTGAGAGTCCCTTGGACTGTAAGGAGATCAAACCAGTCCATCCTAAAGGAAATCAACCCTGAATATTCATTGGAAAGACTGATGTTGAAGCTGAAGCTCCATACCCTGGCCACCTCATGCAAAGAACTGATTCATTGGAAAAGACCCGGATCCTGGGAAAGATTGAAGGCAGGAGGAGAAGGGGATGACAGAGGATTAGATGGTTGGATGACATCACTGACTCGATGGACATGAGTTTGAGAAAGCTCTGGTAATTGGCGATGCACAGGAAAGACTAGTATGCTGCAGTCCATAGGGTTGCAAAGAGTCGGACACGAGTGAGAGACTGAACGGAACTGATTTGTATAATCATGCACATATCTCAGTGGAAGGTTGCTGCAGGTCATAAGGAACTTAGCTCAGATACCTTAGTTATCAGTTTTCTAAGTATGGGACTTTCTAAGTACGGGCAGATGTAAGAATGCAGATTTATAAAAACTTCTCCGAAAATATCTCTCTGAAGGCTTGTTTTGCTGTTTTCTTTTCCAGGGCACAGAATGCCTACTTTCTGGTCTCCATCTTGAATTCCTTAAAGGATGTGTTGAAGTTCAGTGACTGGGCGGCTCCTGACTTAATGAGTGGCTCCTGACTTAATTCTTGTAGAACTGATCCTGAAAACTGGGGGCACTGGTGCCAAATCAATCTTGGAGATAAGAGTTTTGGGTGAGGTAGAAAATACTAGGTTTATGGCTTTGCCAGGCAAAGGGGGACACAGCAGTTCATGCCCTCAAAATTCTGTGTCCCCAGAAATTGTGAGATAACAAATATTTGTTGCTTTAAGTCACTAAATGGTAGCAATAGGCAACTAATACAATATTCACATTAACTCGTTGTTACAATAAAAAGAAAACAACTCTGTGTCCCAGACTCTGTGCAATTTTTTTTTCACATCAGGCTGATTTTATTTAACTTTCATTATTAACGTATGCTGTTGGCATAAGATTCAATGTCTGTACTGTTGGCCATGTCTCAGTGTGAGGCCCCCAAAGATTTCTGAAGTCTTTAGCTGTGCTCTGAAGTCACTGTCTGCCCACTGGTCCAGCTGGGATGGCAGGGCTCTCCATGATCTCTGTGACCTCCTCCGCTTTGTCCTGATTCAGCTCTTCATTCAGCTTGGAACACTGGCTACCGAGCTTGGAACCTCTGGTTTTCTCAAGTTTCTTAGAGGTGGAAGATTTCTGAGAAGCTTTCTTGGCCACCTTTTCTTGAATGTGCTTATTCACCCTTGCGGTTCCCTGGCCACCTTGACGCTTTTCTTGGATCTTGGTTGATAGGAGGTCTTCATCTTTTCGTCCTGGGTGTCTGGAGTTGGCTGTTCCATAACTGCTCTAGAGCTTTGTGGCATCCCAGTCACTTTAGTCATTTTGAAGGCTCCCAGTGGTCTGCTCCAGAGCCCCTGAGCACCCCTATATATACCCCTCCCCAGGGGGCCACACCGTTATGCTTTATGAGGTCAGCAAGTCACTTCGCCAGCCAATGGTGGCTCTGGGTGAGCCTTGACATCAAAAAGCCCTATCCTTACACCTCTAGGGGAGGATGGGGAGCAACTCTGATGTTTTGGTGGGAGAAATGAGGAATTTTTAATGCCCCTAAAGAGCCCTCCAAACTCACCTGCCATCCTCATCTCTTTAAGTCAGCTCTGATGGGTTACATACCATAGTGTGTCTCCTCCAAACCTTCCCTCACAGCCAGCCACACTATTCAGGGTTTCATTCTGTTCTCACCTTTCACCATTATCTAGTTTTTAATATCTTGCCTAAAATCCCTCCATGGTAATTTGGCTATATTTAAGTGTCCGTGGAAATGAGAATCATTCCACTTTCTTCCTACAAGGTGGTCTTAATGCACCTTGAAGATCATTTAATTCTGGGCCACCTACCAGAAACCTTTTCCATCCCACCTCCTTTTCTCAGTGTTCATTCACATAGCTCTCCTCATGTTTCTAGTTTCCAATCTGAAATCCCTGTCTTCAGGCTGTCAGACTTCATTGAATACACTTGCTCTTGCTCCACTTGGAACTATCTTGTTTCAAGTCTAGGACTCACAGTCACCCCACTAGGGTACTATCCAGGCTTGCATTTTAATGGGGTGATGGGGAGAAGCCTGGTGGGCTGCAGTCCATGGGGTTGCTAAGAGTCAGGCACGACTGAGCGACTTCACTTTCACTTTTCACTTTCATGCATTGGAGAAGGAAATGGCAACCCACTTCAGTGTTCTTGCCTGGAGAATCCCAGGGATGGCAGAGCCTGGTGGGCTGCTGTCTATGGAGTCACAGAGAGTCGGACACAACTGAAGTGACTTAGCAGCAGCAGCAGCAGCAGGGGGTGAAGCAGATAAATGCATGCTTCAGGTTGTGCTGGGTGACCCCATGCAGGAAATGACAACCTGAGTATTCCCAAGAAGGGGTGGAGCTTGCTCAGAGGTGTGTGAGCCTCGTGTGCAAAGGTCTTCTCAACATGTGCCTTCACAAATCTTTTTTTCTCATCTTGTTTACCTGCTGGCACCTCCACTGGAACTTACTCACAGTCAAGACCATGGTGGAATTCATTTCCGTGAAGAGCTACCACAGGCTTTCAGCTTCTTGAAGGAGACACTGAGTAATCATATCCTGCCCATCTAGTTCTTAAGGTCTCTCATGGAGGTTGTTGGCTCTGGAGGAAAGGGGAGTGAGTTGCAAACTTCACCACAATCACTGTGTTCCTAACGAGTAGAAGGGTCAGCCAGCCTGAGGTGTGCGCCTGGGGACACAGTGTTCTGCCTTACTGGCTCTTCTTGCGTTTCCTGTTAACTTCTCACTTCCTAGTATCCACTGGTTGCTTATTCATGCAGGATGCATCACAGTGTTTAAAATTTTAGGAGGCAGAACAAAGCACACCGAAAACAAGCCCAAAAGATGACTCTTAAAATTTTTAGAACAAGGAAGCTAAAACCTTGCCCTGAAGATCCCCGACAAGCCCCCAAGATGATAGCTTATGGAGAATGGCGTCTGATTCATAATCTCTGCAGAAGATTTAGCTTCAGGACCAGGGACCAGGCTTGATCACTCATGAGCTTTTTTGTAGCAGCAGCTGCTGCTGCTGCTGCTCAGTCACTTCAGTGTGTCTGACTCTGTGCGACCCCATAGACGGCAGCCCACCAGGCTCCCCCATCCCTGGGATTCTCCAGGCAAGAACACTGGAGTGGGTTGCCATGTCCTTCTCCAATGCATGAAAGTGAAAAGTGAAAGTGAAGTCGCTTAGTCGTGTCCGACTCTTAGCGACCCCATGGACTGCAGCCCACCAGGCTCCTCCGTCCATGGAATCTTCCAGGCAAGAGTACTGGGGTGGGGTGCCATTGCCTTCCCCCTTTTGTAGCAGAGTTTTATTAAAGCAAAAAGAGAACAGAGGAAGCTTCTGACATGGACATCAGAAAGGAGACAAAGAGTGCCCCTCTCTGTGCAATTTAGTGAGGAGTTTTACAGCGCTGGTTCAAGGACAGGGTTGCTGATAAGGATCAGGGTGTGTGTGGGGCTTGCACTCTAATCCGGTCTAAGGTGGTCTCCTGATGAGCTTTCTGTAGATCTAGAGGTTATCAAACTGTGACCTTCTCTCTGGAATGAAGAATGCTTCATCAAGAAAACATCTTCCATTTGCCGAACTCAAAGACGTTATGTGCTTAAGCTGAGGGGGAGCGAGGACTCTGCCCCAAGGCTGCACTATTATTTCTTGAGTCTCCTTTGTCTCTTCATGCCCTCCCTTTCCTGACTCGCAACTGTTTGAACAAGCCCTTTCTTCTTAGGAGAGGTCCTGGAGGCTGAAGTGTATTCCCTACAAACAAGAAATGGGGGCCACAGAAACACTTTTGTACGCAGGCGCCTCTCAGTGTCCTGCTCAGCTTCAGAATTGGGTGATGAATTCACATATCTCTTAATCTGGTTATTGATTCATATCCTTTAATACCTTTTGTAATAAATTGGTCGTCTAGTGAGTTAACTAGTTTCTTGAGTCCTGTGAGCTGCCTCTAGCAAATTAATCAAACCCAAGAAGGGGTCTGTGAGAGCCGTGATTTATAATCAGAAGCACGTATAACAACCAGGACTTGTGGTTGGCATTGAAATGATTGTGGTCTTGCAGGACTCAGTCCTTAACCTGTGGGATCTGATGTTATTTCAGTGTAGATATTGTCAGAACTGAATTGTAGGACACCCAGGAGAAGCTCCCCACATCCTGTAACTGGTGATCAGAACTGTTGACTCCACTGCTTGAGAGACATGCATTCTACCAACACTCTCCACTTTTGACTTGATGAGGAGGGGCAGACTGAAGAAAAAATTATGGATTTCCCTTTTTTGCTCTTTCTTGCTATGCAATTTTTTCAGTGGGGTTGGGAGGGGAACAGCATTTTCTTCCTGCCTGTTCATTTTCTTGGCTGGCCTAAGTGATGTCAGACAGATTAACAGGAGGAAAACACACACATACACAAAAGTTTAATAACTTGTTTACATGGGAGAGACCTTGGAAAACTGAGTAGCTATCCGAAAAGGATGGAAACCTGCACCTTAAATACTATTGAGGTAGAAATTGCTAGGCAGTCAGTGTAAGCTTGG
>SJYX01016532.1:214653-252868 GCA_006410675.1 Oreotragus oreotragus | reverse complement strand
CGGGTGGGTAGAGGCAAGATGGCAGAGTGGGAAGGCGAGGAGTCCAGAAGGAACTCCCGAGCGACTGGGTAGAGCTCGCGGGGGAGAGAAGGGGGAGGGGAACTGGAGCCAATGGGGCTGGTGCCCCGAGGGGCAACTGGGGTGTCTAATGCCTGGAAAGGCACACCTCCAGGGGCCAGTGGGGATGGGGAAAGACCGCTGGGGGCACTTTCCCTGCGCGCTGGGCCCCTGGGAGCCGCTGTGGTCTCAGGCCTGGTCCTCCATCCTCTGAGGCCCCCGCAACCTGCTTGAGTCTGGGGAGCATGAGAGAGAGGGGAGGGGAAAGACCAGAACTGGACAGGAAGGGGCTCTGGTGAAGAGCTTTGGAGGACTGGTGGCAACGGCTGGCAGTGGGGATGGGGAATGACTCCTGGGGGCACTTGCCCTGCCCGCTGGGCCCTGGGGCACCTGCTGAGGTCCCAAGCCTGATCCTATACCCTTGGAGGCCAAAGACACTCCAGAGGTGCCCTCTGGGCTGCACTGAGCCTAAGCCCCACCCTGCACCCCCAGCCAGAGCCTTTTCTGGCCTTTTATTTTATTTTTTGCTATTTTGGTTCTGTTTTACCTTCTGGTAGTTGTTTCACTGATATGTTTATTTTTTCTAACATACCTGTTAGTTTTCTAAATTTATTTTATTTTTTTAACTCTCGTTAATGTTCTGCTTCACTTTTTTTTTTTTCTTTTTAGCTATTTGGGTTCTGTTTTACCTTCTAGTGTTTATTTCGTTTGTTTTTTTTTCATCCTAACATATCTGTTAGTTTTAAATTTTTATTTTACTTTTTTATTATTGTTCTGCTCTCTTTTTTTTTTTTTGCCTTGCTCTGTGGCTTGTGGGATCTTATTCATGAGCTGGAGGCTGGGCCTGAGCTCCTGTCCTCAAAATCTTCCAAAAAATTGCAGAGAAAGGAACCCTCCTAAATTAGTTCTATAAGACCACCATCACTGTGATACCAAAACCAGACANNNNTTTTTTTTTTTTTTTCTTTTTTTTTTTTGTTCTTTTTTTTTTTTTTTTTTTTTTTTGCCTTGCTCTGTGGCTTGTGGGATCTTATTCATGAGCTGGAGGCTGGGCCTGAGCTCCTGTCCTCAAAATCTTCCAAAAAATTGCAGAGGAAGGAACCCTCCTAAATTAGTTCTATAAGACCACCATCACTGTGATACCAAAACCAGACATAGATGTCACAGAAAGAGAAAATTACAGGCAAATATCACTGATGAACATAGACACAAAAAATCCTCACAAAATACTAGTGAACAGAATCCAACACACCAAAGGATCATTCACCATGATCAAGTAGGATTTATCCCAGTGATGCAAGGATTCTTCACTACATGCAAGTCAATCAATGTTGATACACCATTTTAACAAATTGAAAGATAAAAATGACATGATCATCTCAATAGTCACAGAGAAAGCTTTTGACAAAATTCAACACCCATTTATGATAAAAACTCTACAGAAAGTGAGCATAGAGGGAACTTAACTCACCCTAATAAAAGCTATGTATGACAAAACCATACCAAACATCGTTCACAATGGTGCAAAACTGAAAGCATTTCACCTCAGATCAAGAAAAAGACAAGGATGTTCACTCTCACCACCTTATTCAACATAGTTTTGGAAGTGCCACATAATCAGAGAAGAAAAAGGAATAAAAGGAATACAGTTTGGAAAAGGAGAAGTAAAACTGTCACTGCAGATGACATGATACTATCCACAGAAAATTCTAAAGATGCCACCAGAGAACTTCTGGAGCTCATCAATGAATTTGATAAGGTTTCAGGAAAAAAAATTAATGCACAGAAATCTCTTGCATTCTTGTATACTAACAACAAAAGAGCAGAAAGAGAAAAAAAAATCCCATTTACCATCGCAACATAAAGAATAAAATACTGAGAAATAAATCTACTTAATGAGGCAGAAAACAGTGCTGAAGGAAATCAAAGATGATGCAAACAGATGAAGAAATATACCATGTTCTTGGATTGAAAGAATCAGCATTGTGAAAATGAATATACTACCCAAAGCAACCTATAGATCGAATGCAATTTCTATCAAATTACTGATGGTATTCTTCATGGAATTAGAACAAAAATTTTACAATTTGTATGGAAACATAAAAGACCTTGAAGAGTCAAATTAATCTTGAGAAAAAAATGGAGCTGGAGGAATCACACTCCCTGAATTCAAAGTTACTACAAAGCTACGTGGTGACTGCAGCCATGAAATTAAAAGACGCTTACTCCTTGGAAGAAAAGTTATGACCAACCTAGATAGCATATTCAAAAGCAGAGACATTACTTTGCCGACTAAGGTCCGTCTAGTCAAAGCTATGGTTTTTCCAGTAGTCATGTATGGATGTGAGAGTTGGACTGTGAAGAAGGCTGAGCGCTGAAGAATTGACGCTTTTGAACTGTGGTGTTGGAGAAGACTCTTGAGAGTCCCTTAGACTGCAAGGAGATCCAACCAGTCCATTCTGAAGGAGATCAACCCTGGGATTTCTTTGGAAGGGATGATGAAACTCCAGTACTTTGGCCACCTCATGCAAAGAGTTAACTCATTGGAAAAGAGTCTGATGCTGGGAGGGATTGGGGGCAGGAGGAGAAGGGGACGACCGAGGATGAGATGGCTGGATGGCATCACTGACTCGGACGTGAGTCTGAGTGAACTCTGGGAGCTGGTGATGGACAGGGAGGCCTGGCGTGCTGCGACTCATGGGGTCGCAAAGAGTCGGACACGACTGAGCGACTGAACTGAACTGAACTGAACAAAGCTACAGTAATCAAGACAGTATGGTACTGGCACAAAAACAGGAATGTGGATCAATGGTACAGGATAGAAAACCCAGAGATAAACCCACACATCTATGGTCACTTAATCTATGACAATGGAGGCAAGAATGTACAATGAAGAAACGAGAGCCTCTTCAGTAAGTGGTGCTGGGAAATCTGGACAGCTACATGTAAAAGAATAAAATTAGAACACTTCCTAACACCATACACAAAAATAAATTCAAAATAGATTAAGCACCTAAATGTAATACCAGACACTATAAAACTCTTAGATGAAAACAATGGAAAAACACTCTGACATAAACCACAGTAAGGTTTTTTTTTTTTACCCACTCCTAGTGTAATGAAAATAAAAACAAAAAATAAAAAATGAGACTTTATTAAGCTTAATACTTTTTCACCATAAGAAAAAGAAAGAAACCATAAGGAATACGGAAAGAGAACCCTCAGAATGGGACAAAATATTTGCAAACAAAGCAACAGGCAAAGGATTAATCTCCAAAATATACAAACAGCTCATGGAGCTCAATATCAGAAAAACAAACACCCCAATCAAAAATGGGCAGAAGACCGAAATGCACATTTTTCCAAAGAAGACAGACAGATGGCCAAGAGGCACCTGAAAAGATGCTCAACATCAAAACTATTAGACAAATGCAAATCAAAACTACAACGAGGTATCACCTCACAGCAGTCAGAATGGCCATCATCAAAAAATCTAAAAATGGGACTCTCAAGAGTCTTCTCCAACACCACAGTTCAAAAGCATCAATTCTTCAGTGCTCAGCCTTCTTATATTCCAACTCTCACATCCATACATGACCACCGGAAAAGCCATAGCCTTGACTAGACAGACTTTTGTTGGCAAAGTAACGGCTGCAGCCTAGATTCTTTTTTTAGTTGTAGATTTTAAGTCCAACTTACTCCCTCACATAAGTGTCTCACTCCATTAACTTATAGCTGTACTTTTTGTTCCAGTTCCCAGGCATTCAGAGGAATGCCTCCTTGGCCTGGAGCCTCGTAAAGAAAGCATCCAGGCCCCGGACAAGAAAATCAGTAACTGCAGTCCAGCTTATCAACGAAAAAAACACCAGATGGACCACTAATTCTTAAACATACATCTGATCATTAAACAGCCTGAGGTCATGAGAAAAGGTCACAGGCTGATGACTCAATGTCTATGAATACTCAAGGACTGGGGGATCAAAGGAAGCCATAAAAATGACAAAGTGGACATTGCAACATTTAAAATGATTGGTCAAAAATTACATACATCAGGGCCCCGAGAAAACCAAAAGCGAACAGATCAATACTGGTAAAGGTATAAACTGTTGTTATTCTCACCTTTGGGGGCACTTCACCCCCTCTCAGTGTCTATGCTGAGAGCTTTGTGTCTCTATCCTTTAAAATACACTCTGCTCGTGTGAGTGTTTGCATGTTTGTGGAGTTCATTCTTTAGCTCCATGAACTAGAACTTGGTTTCATGTTTTACCACCTTTAGCTAAAGACAAAGGGCATGGTGGTGAAGAGCCAGTTACAGGCAGATACCAGGAAAAGCACAGTAAACAAGGGTAAGGTTGATATGCAGACTCAAGTTGTTGCCTTCTCCAGTGATATAGGTTTCTAAAAGTTTAGACACCCTCCCTCCTCTTGGTACAGTGAGGGGACACCCTTACAAATGGAGAGCTTCCTTATAAATGCAAACGTCTCTTATAAAAGGTAACTTTTGCTCAGTTTTCAGAGCTTCTGCTCTGTCTGTAGTTTCTTTAACCAGTTTAAAATAATCCTCAAGGGACTTCCCTGGTGGCCCAGTGGTTAAGAATCTGCCTGCCAGTTTAGGGGACACAGGTTTGATCCCTGGCTTGAGAAGATTCCGCATGCTGCAGGGCAACTAAGCCTGTGCGCCAGAACTACTGAAGCTCGTGGCCCCAGAGCGCACGCTCTGCAACAGAAGAAGCGGCCGCCCGAAGCCTCTGCACCTCGATGGAGACTAGCCCCCCCACCACTAGAAAAAGTGCGCATGCAGCAGTGAAGACCCAGTGCAGCTAGAGATAAATAATTCCATTTTTAAAGAATTAAAAATATAAAATAAGCCTTNGTCAAAGCTATGGTTTTTCCAGTAGTCATGTATGGATGTGAGAGTTGGACTGTGAAGAAGGCTGAGCGCTGAAGAATTGACGCTTTTGAACTGTGGTGTTGGAGAAGACTCTTGAGAGTCCCTTAGACTGCAAGGAGATCCAACCAGTCCATTCTGAAGGAGATCAACCCTGGGATTTCTTTGGAAGGGATGATGAAACTCCAGTACTTTGGCCACCTCATGCAAAGAGTTAACTCATTGGAAAAGAGTCTGATGCTGGGAGGGATTGGGGGCAGGAGGAGAAGGGGACGACCGAGGATGAGATGGCTGGATGGCATCACTGACTCGGACGTGAGTCTGAGTGAACTCTGGGAGCTGGTGATGGACAGGGAGGCCTGGCGTGCTGCGACTCATGGGGTCGCAAAGAGTCGGACACGACTGAGCGACTGAACTGAACTGAACTGAACAAAGCTACAGTAATCAAGACAGTATGGTACTGGCACAAAAACAGGAATGTGGATCAATGGTACAGGATAGAAAACCCAGAGATAAACCCACACATCTATGGTCACTTAATCTATGACAATGGAGGCAAGAATGTACAATGAAGAAACGAGAGCCTCTTCAGTAAGTGGTGCTGGGAAATCTGGACAGCTACATGTAAAAGAATAAAATTAGAACACTTCTTAACACCATACACAAAAATAAATTCAAAATAGATTAAGCACCTAAATGTAATACCAGACACTATAAAACTCTTAGATGAAAACAATGGAAAAACACTCTGACATAAACCACAGTAAGGTTTTTTTTTTTTACCCACTCCTAGTGTAATGAAAATAAAAACAAAAAATAAAAAATGAGACTTTATTAAGCTTAATACTTTTTCACCATAAGAAAAAGAAAGAAACCATAAGGAATACGGAAAGAGAACCCTCAGAATGGGACAAAATATTTGCAAACAAAGCAACAGGCAAAGGATTAATCTCCAAAATATACAAACAGCTCATGGAGCTCAATATCAGAAAAACAAACACCCCAATCAAAAATGGGCAGAAGACCGAAATGCACATTTTTCCAAAGAAGACAGACAGATGGCCAAGAGGCACCTGAAAAGATGCTCAACATCAAAACTATTAGACAAATGCAAATCAAAACTACAACGAGGTATCACCTCACAGCAGTCAGAATGGCCATCATCAAAAAATCTAAAAACAATAAATGCTGGAGAGGCTGTGGAGAAAAGGGAATCCTCTTGCACTAGTGGTGGGAATGTAAACTGATACAGCCACTGTGGAGAACAGTTTCATGGTGGTGGAGGTTTAGCCGCTAAGTCGTGTCTGACTCTTGCGACCCCATGGACAGTAGCCTGCCAGGCTCCTCTGTCCATGGGATTCTCCAGCAAGAGTACTGGAGTGGGCTGCCATTTCCTTCTCCAGGAGACCGAGTATGGTGGTTCCTTAAAGAATTAAACATAGAACTGTCATGTGACTCCGCGAACCCACTACTGGGCATATACCCTGAGAAAACCTTAATTCAGAAGGATGCATGTACCCCAATATTCATTGCAGTATTACTTAACAATAGCCAGGAGAAACAGCTTAAATGTCCAATGACAGATGAATGGATAAAGGCAACATGGCACTTGTAAACAGTGGACCCAGAGGAATGAAATAGGGTCATTTGTAGATATGTGGGTGGACACAGAGTCTGTCACACATAATGAAGTAAGTCAGAAAGAGAAAAACAAATAGCTTACATTAATGCACATATGAGGCTTCCCTGGTGGCTCAGAGGTTAAAGTGTCTGCCTGCAATGCGGGAGACCTGGGTTCGATCCCTGGGTCGGGAAGATCCTCTGGAGAAGGAAATGGCAGCCCACTCCAGTATTCTTGCCTGGAGAATCCCATGGATGGAGGAGCCTGGTAGGCTACAGTCCACTGGGTCGCGAAGAGTTGGACACAACTGAGCGACTTCACTCACTTAATGCATATATGTGGAATCTAGAAAAGTGGTCCAGATGAATCTATTTCTAAGGCAGAAATAGAGACACAGATGTAGAGCATGGGCATGTGGACACAGGGAGGAGGGGAGGGTGAGACAAACTGGGAGACCGGAAGTCACATGCATACACTCCCTGTGTCATTCACTCGATCACAGAGAAAGCTAGGGAGTTCCAGAAAAACATCTACCTCTGCTTCATCGACTACACTAAGGCCTTTGACGGTGTGAATCATAACAAACTGGAAAGCTCTTCAAGAGATGGGAATGTCAGACCATATTGCCTGGTTCCTGAGAAACCTGTATGAGGGTCAAGAGGCAACAGTTAGTTAGAACCATGTATGGACAACTGATTGGTTCAAAATTGTGAAAGGAGTACGACAGGGCTGTCTGCAGCCCTCTTGTTTGTTTACCCTATGTGCTGAGCACATCATGAGAAATGCCAGGCTAGAGGAGTTATAAGCTGGAATCGACATAGGTGGGAGAAACATTAACAACCTCAGACATGTGGGTACCACTCAAATGGCAGAAAGTGAAGAGGAACTAAAGAACCTCTTGATGAGGGTGACGGAGGAGAGTGAAAGAGCTCGCTTAAAACTAAATGTTAAAAAAACTAAGATCATGGTGTCCAGTCCCATTACTGCATGGCAAATAGAAGGGAAAAGGTGGAAGCGGTGAGAGATTTCCTCTTCTTGGGCTCCAAAATCACTGCAGGTGGTGATCCCAGCCATGAAATTAGAAGACGATCGCTTCTCGGCAGGAAAACTACAACAAACCTGGACAGTGTGTTGAAAAGCAGAGACGTTACTCTGCCGACAAAGGTCCGTATAGTTAAGGCTTATGGTCTTCCCAGTGGTCGTGTGCAGTTGTGAGAGCTGGACCATAAAGAAGTGAGAACGCCAAAGAACTGATGCCTTCGAACTGTGGTACCGGAAAAGACTCCTGAAAATCCCGTGGACAGCAAGACCAAACCAGTCAATCTTAAGGGAAGTCAACCCTGAATACTCTTTGGAAGGACTGATGCTGAAGCTAATGCTGCCATACTTGGACCACCTGATGTGAAGAGTTGATTTACTGGGAAAGACCCTGATGCTGGGAAAGACTGAGGGAGAAGGAGATGAGGTCTAGATGGTTGGATGGCATCACTGACTCAACAGACATAAGTTTGAGCAAGCTTTGGGAGATGGCGAAGGACAGGGAGGCCTGGGGTGCTGCAGTCCATGGGGTCGCAAAAGAGTCAGACATGACTGGAATGACTTACTAGGTATCCATGATGCGTATGTCATTCTTTTAAAGATTGTGCTCTCCCCACTGTTTCACAACTAGCATCCCGTTTAACTCACAATTTCCGGCAACTAATTTGAGAAAATAAAACTATAAGAGGAAGAAATTATAAGACAGTCTTTCATCCATTCATTTGTAAAAATTCTCAGAACAAGAAATAAACAGAAAGGTTACCTATCTGAGAACATAATTTATTAATTATTCTCAATTTAGGAGAATGTATTTAAAAAATAAAATTCAACCAAGTAAATTTGAGATCTAATGGCTTAAGAAGGTGATTCGTGAATCAGGCTGCATTCCATCTGGCAACTAGAGGGCATTCCAGGAGTAGTACAAAATGGAAAGCTTTTATGCAAAGGAGGGCAAGACAGTTATTAGCAAGAGAAAAGGGTTACTTTGGGCCAGGTCTCCTTCTCTTTGAGGGGAAGGAAATAGCTTAGTTGATCATGCATATTACCTCACTGGCAGCTGTTCAGGAAACTTCAGATTGCTTTATAGGTCACATTTCTGGGCAGGACTGAATCTTGGTCGGATGTGGTGAAGTATACATGACTCCATTTGGGCCTTGTTGTTGCTTTTTAACTCACTGGGGCATAAGCGAAACAGGGCAACTCAGATTAGAACCTGAGCCCATGGGCCAGGACTTGAACCAGTCAGAAGCCAGACTGGGTCCTAAATCCATGGTCTTTAAGTGAGGTCACACGCCTGGTCTCAGGACTTAATGAAGCTCGGGGTCTTGATGTCTCATCACAGAAAGAATTCAGTGAGAGAAAAAATGATAGGCAAGAAGTGAATTATTTAGAAAGAAACACTCCCCAGGGAATAGGCACCCCAGAAGGTGAGGCACTGGGTCACGGGGTTGTCAGTTTTTATAGGGGTGGGTAATTTCATAGACTAACGAGTGAGACCACTGTTGGACCTAGTTGGTTCTCACCAGGAATTTGGGGNTAGCATCATTCCTTCCAAAGAAATCCCAGGGTTGATCTCCTTCAGAATGGACTGGTTGGATCTTGCAGTCCAAGGGACTCTCAAGAGTCTTCTCCAACACCACAGTTCAGTTCAGTTCAGTTCAGTCGCTCAGTCGTGTCCGACTCTTTGCGACCCCATGAATCGCAGCATGCCAGGCCTCCCTGTCCATCACCATCTCCCGGAGTTCACTCAGACTCACGTCCATCGAGTCCATGATGCCATCCAGCCATCTCATCCTCGGTCGTCCCCTTCTCCTCCTGCCCCCAATCCCTCCCAGCATCAGAGTCTTTTCCAATGAGTCAACTCTTTGCATGAGGTGGCCAAAATACTGGAGTTTCAGCTGTAGCATCATTCCTTCCAAAGAAATCCCAGGGTTGATCTCCTTCAGAATGGACTGGTTGGATCTTGCAGTCCGAGGGACTCTCAAGAGTCTTCTCCAACACCACAGTTCAAAAGCATCAATTCTTTGGTGCTCAGCTTTCTTCACACTCCAACTCTCACACCCATACATGACCACTGGTAAAACCATAGCCTTGACTAGATGGACCTCTGTTGGCAAAGTAGTGTCTCTTCTTTTCAGTATGCTACCTAGGTTGATCATAACTTTCCTTCCAAGGAGTAAGCGTCTTTTAATTTCATGGCTGCAGTCACCATCTGCAGTGATTTTGGAGCCCCCCAAAATAAAGTCGGACACTGTTTCCACTGTTTCCCCATCTATTTCCCATGAAGTGATGGGACCACATGACATGATCTTCGTTTTCTGAATGTTGAGCTTTAAGTCAACTTTTTCACTCTCCTCCCTCACTTTCATCAAGAGGTTTTTTAGCTCCTCTTCGCTTTCTGCCATAAGGGTGGTGTCATCTGCATATCTGAGGTGATTGATATTTCTCCCGGCAATCTTGATTCCAGCTTGTGCTTCTTGCAGCCCAGCGTTTCTCATGATTGAGGAGTATCAAAGAAAAGGAGGGTTGACACTGAACAGGACACTGTGGGGCCCTCTTGGGGACAAAAGACTCTTCACTTCTAGTTTATAGAAAAGGGCTGTAGTGTCCTAGGCCTTCTCCGAGTGCCAACGAGCAGATTCGGCTTCAAGCAGTTACCAGTTAGGAGATGCAGGAACAAACAAGAAGCAGTCAGGAGGCAGTAGCTCAGCGACAGCACAGAGCTCTGGTGCTGCCTCAGGGAGTACACACGCAACGCGACAAGCGCGCTGAGACCCCAGACTGGGGAGGGCCGGAAGCCTGAAGGCCGAGGCTCCCGAAGGCCGCCGCACTACCTCGCCACCAACTGGTCAGGGGTCAGCTCTCGCCCCAAATCTTGCCTTTAACAACTCTTCCTGGGGCACTCCCTGGTGGTCTAGTGGTTAGGACTCAGCGCTTTCACTGCTGTGGCCTGGCTTCCATCCCTGGTGGAGGAACTAAGATCCTGAAAGCTGTAGGCAGCAGCCAAAACCAACCAAACAAAAAACTCTTCCCTGAAAACCATCGTGAGTTCAGGTCTTCTGAGCACTCTCTGTGCATAGCCCTTGCAAGAGACCTTCTTGTACTCCAAAGTCCAGTGTGTCACTTTGTTTGGCCTCACTGCGCAGAGGGCACATGGGCCCGGGTTTGGCAATGCAGCTATCTCTTGGTTATGGGGATCCTTTCATGCCAGTGGGCTTCCCTAGTGGCTCAGAGGTTAAAGTGTCTGCCTCCAATGCGGGAGACCTGGGTTCGATCCCTGGGTCGGGAAGATCCCCTGGAGAAGGAAATGGCAATCCACTCCAGTATTCTTGCCTGGAGAATCCCATGGACAGAGAAGCCTAGTAGGTTACAGTCTACGGGCTCGCAAAGAGTCGGACACGACTGAGCAACTTCACCTCACCTTCACCTTCATGCCGGTGTTTAAGAACCAATTCTGTCTGAATCTTCCTACAGATCTGACACAAATCTCTCTTTACTTGATGAATGAGGTTGCCATGCTCTTTCTGTGCTTATCTTTGCTGCCTAGGCTAACCTTTACTGGCCATCAATATCAGAATGACATAGGGCCCTCGTGTGTGGCACATTTAAATGCTTGTCACATGTAGAGTGAATCTGAGAGCAACGAAGAAATCTACCCAAAACAGGTATGAGAGCTAGCTCCTGTAAAAATCGGCCTGCATCCCACCATCTTAGCCTGCTCAGGCTTCTATAACAACACTGTAGACTGGGGACTGAAAGAGCGAACACTTATTTCTTACAGTTCTGGAGGCTGGTAGGTCCAAGATCAAGGTACTCACAGACTGGGTGTCTGCTGAGAGCTTGACACCTGGTTCACAGGTAGCCATCTGGCTGTGCTCTCACAATGCAGAAGGGGTGCGAGGCGCTGGGGCGTCTGTTACAACGGCACTGACCCCATCCACGAGAGCTCCACTGTCCCGACCTGATCGTCTAAAGCCCCACCTTCTAGTGAGCCCCGGTGGCTTAGTGGTAAAGCATCCACCTGCAGTGCAGGAGACGCAAGAGATGCGGGTTCAGTCCTTGGGTTGAGAAGATCCCTTGGAGGAAGGCATGGCAACCCACTCCAGTATTCTCGCCTGGAGAGTCCCATGGACAGAGGAGCCTGGCGGCCTATAGTCTATGGGGTCGTAAAGAGTCAGATTTGACTGAAGTGACTGAGCATGCATTCACCATCTAAAACTATCACAACAGAGATTAAGTTTCAACCTATGAATTTTAGGGCCACACAAATGTGCAGTCTCTAGCACCTACCCAAGTGCTTGTGAAGCCACTTCTGATGTTCTATACCTCACGGATTTATCCTAGAAGTCCCTGGCCCTGCACCCTGTTGACATGGTACCAACAAAATGCCCTAGGCCCAGATGTCTTCCTCTGGTGACACTTTTAGAGTTGCCATGCCCCGCAGTGGGTATTCAGCCCCTCCAAGGCCCTCCTCTCAGTTCTGGCACACACTCTACTCTCTCCTTTTCCTGGGGCGTCAGGTACCCTGCAGAAGAGGTGGTGAGATGGTTCCCACCCCGGGGGACGGAGGCAGCGAGGAGGAAAGACACTCTCCTCGCGACCAGCGTGTCCTCAGAGGCCCGCCGCAGCCAGGCTCGGTCCTCTCCCGCGGAGCGGGGGCACAGTGCTGTGGGGAGCAGCGCACGGTAGGACTTCTTTTCCTGTCCTCGGCAAGTCCTGAGGGTTGTTGGCTGACCCCTAACAGCTGGTGGTGCTCTGAACTCAGAAACGTGGGATGTTCTTACACCTTTGATGCTTAGCTTTAAGCCTCGGCCTCCATTCCTGAACCACAGAAAAACATCACTCAACATTTTATAACGACATGCACTGAAATCACATCACCTGTCAGTTATTGATAACCTGACTTTATCTTGGGGCTTGTGCTAAGAACTAGGGTGAATACAAAGGGTTTAATTATATTTTCCTACAGACAAAGGGACTGCAGTTTGATAGGAGAGACTGAGGACATATATTAACAGAAGCATGCAGAAAACTGATACAAATATCCAGAGCAACCATAGTAGCATGTGCTTTGTATCATGTCCCTTTTTGCAGAGGGAGGAACAGAGGCACACTTATTTGAGTGGAATGAACCTAGATGTCTTCACTCCCAGCTTTATCCATGCTTTACAATTACTTTTTGTTTTGGCATAACTTTCAGAAAAGTTGCAGGGACAGTGCAGAGAGTTCCTGTACCTTTCACACAGCTTCCCCTAAATGCTAATAACCTTGGTACGGTTGTCAAAACTAAGAAATTAACATTGATACAGTACTATCAACTACAGTATGAACTTTCTTCTCTCTTTTTTGTTAACCCTTTTCCCCACTAATGTCCTTTTCATGTCCTACAATCCGATCCAAGGCATCACGTACTTAGTCATCACGCCTTCTTACTCTCTGCCCGTCGGCCAGTTTCTCCAGTCTTCCCTTGACTTTCATGACTTTAACACTTTAAAGAGCTCTGGTCAGCTATTTGTTGAATGTCATTCAATTTGAGTTTTCCAACGCTTCTCACGATAAGAGTGGGGTTGTGGCTTTTAGGGAAGAATAGCACAGATGTGAAGCACCCTTGTCCTTGGTCACAGAGCAGCGTTACTTTTATGTATGTATCTATGGTTGTGCTGGGTCTTCATTGCTGTGGGTGGGCTTTCTCTGGGGTGGCAAGTGAGGGCTGCTCTTGAGCTGCAGTGCTCAGCTTTCTCACTGTGGTGGCCTCCCTTGTTGCAGAGCACGCACACTGGGCATGAGGGCATCAGTAGTTCTGCACACAGGCTCCATAGTTATGGCTCACAGGCTTGGATGCCTTTGGCATGTGGACCCTTCCTGGAGCAGGGATCGAACTCTTGTCTGCTGCATTGGCAGGCGGATTCTTAGCCACTGGACCACCAGGGAAGTCCACAACATAGCTTACCAATGGTGAGTTGACCTTGATCATGTGGTTAAGATAGTGTCTACCAAGTTTAGAAACCAAGGTCTGAGCGCTGAGTGCATTCATTCCCACTGGAGCATCACTGATTCTAGACCTTCCAGTGGACAGAGGAAATATACATGTATAATAGCCTACGTATACACAGGGTTCTCCACTGTAGATTTACTATTTTCTCTTTTCCATATTCTTTTCCTTAGACAAGAGTCACTAAATCCAGCCCACACCAAAGGCGAAGGGAATTAAGTGCCAAGGGAAGTATCAAATAATTTGTGGATCAACGTTAAAACCATCATGATAGTGAATAAACATTTGAAGGGAGATTCTCTGAAGTTATGAAATTATCTTATTTTTCCATGAGGTGCCACCTGCTAATTTTACCATTTATCAGGGTAGGGATTCGTGGATATTTATTTTATCCCTTGAGTTACCGATCTGCATTATAAACGTTTACTTTTATTGCCTGAATTGCTCTAGTACCTTTGAGCCTGCTCTCAGGTGGCTCCCTCTGACACGCCCTCATCTTTTCTTCTCTCTTCCCCTGACCCCTTGTTTCTTTCTTTTCTTTCCTTTTCTACACAGTGCTCAAACTCATCTTGTATTTTCCCTGCCTCAGCTCTAAAACCAGCCATTCCGCCAAGGAGTTCTGCTTCCTTTTATTGGACAATGATATTTGGAAACCAAGATCTGGGAGCTAAGTGTATTCATTGCAATTGGAGAATCGTTGCTTCTAGACCCTCTAGTGGGCAGAGTTGGGAAATACACATACATATACTAGCCTATGTATCTGTGTGAGTGAGTGTGCTGTGGGTGCTGTTATGTCTTACTGTTTGTGACCCCATGGACTATAGCCCACCAGGCTCCTCTGTGTGTGGAATTTCCCAGGCACGAATACCGGAGCGGGTTGCCATTTCCTTCTGCACAGGATCGTCCCAACCCAGGGATCGTACCTGCGTCTCCTGCATCTCTTGTGTTGGCAGACAGATTCTTTACCACTGTGCCATCTGGGAAGCCTACTTATACACTCATCTATATTTCTTTTTCTACTTGCTTATTTATTACTTCTTTCTCTGAGTGTAAGAAACCTGCCTCTCCTTGCCTGTATCATATTTGCTTATTTGTTCAACTCAAGGATATAGTTTCAAAATTGCTAAACTGTATTCCCACGAGACACAAATTTATCAATTACACTGCAGTGTTTGTGTTCATCTCTTTGTGTCTTTATCTTACATCTTCAAGCAAAATATTGTCTTCCAAAAGTTACTTAGGCCAGCTCAATTTCTCCCCACTCCCTTCAGTGAGATTATGTCATACATTTGTAAAACCAATTCAATTTTTACAAAATTTGCAAAATTTTTACAATCTGCATTATATTGTGGGCCCCCCAACAGCCTAGTGAATTTTTAAAATTTGCATATAATAAAGTCATTCTTTGTGCTGTATAGGCTTTTTTGTGTGTGTTCTGACAAATGCATACAGTCAAGTATCAGTCACCTTATAGAAGCATTATCCTAAAAATTTCCTTGTACAGCTCCTTTGTTCCCGCTTCCCAAGCCTCTCAATCACTGGTCTGTTTTCTGCCTTTACAGTTTTTCAAAAATGTCATATAAGTAGAACCATACAACATGGAGATTTTTACGTATAGCTTCTTTCACTTAGAAAAATGTGTTTAATATTTGTCCATGTTGTTGCATGAACTTATATACTTCACTCATTTTTACCGTTGAGTGTGGATAAATTCATTGTGTGAATACAGGACAGCTTGTTTATCCACTCACCTGTTGAAAGACTTATTTCCAAGTTTTCACAATCATGAATAAAGCTGCTATAAACAGTCATGTATGAGGTTTTTCTTTTTTTTCTCTTATGAACACAAACTTTACACTTGGATAAATACCTAATACTGGAAGGACTGGGTTATATAATAAGTGTATGTTAATAAGAAACTGATGAACAACTTTCCAGAGTGAAAGTTATGGCTTGCTATCTCCTTAGCAATGATGAGAATTATTATTCTGCATTTTCTCCAGCATTTGGTGGTCCACACTCATTCTAGAGTGGAAACTCTCCCTCCTCACCCCACTCCAATTTCTTCATTCCTTTTGGCCTCTGCCTGGATTACCAAATAATCTGCATTCTTGCTTTGCAGCCTTCTGGTATTAGCAAAGCTAATGATTTTAGGCGACATCATGTTTCCACTGCACACTAAAGGACTCTTCCATTTTTAACCTCTTAACAATTCTGTAAGGTAGTTTCAGCAAACATTCTTAAGTTGGTATGAGAGGTAACAGAAACTTGCTGAGAAGAATTACTTGCTGGCTTTCTCAAAACTCTGCTTTTGAGAGCCGCTTAGCTCCTTACTTACTCTGGGCTTCCCTGGTGGCTCAGAGGTTAAAGCGCCTGCCTCCAATGCGGGAGACCTGGGTTCGATCCCTGGGTTGGGAAAATCTCCTGGAGAAGGTCTTGCCTGGAAAATCCCACGGACGGAGAAGCCTGGTAGGCTACAGTCCATGGAGTCGCAAAGAGTTGGACACGACTGAGCGACTTCATTTCACTTAGCTCCTTACTCATTTTATCTCCTTAGCCTAACCAAATGAAACCACTGAAATACAGCGTCATCAAGGGTGAATCTGGCAGCAGCGACCACTTCATGTGGCTTGCCAGTTGGGTGGCTGGGTCTTAGTTTGTCAGGAAAGGGCCGTGGGTCAGGCCGCTGCTCAGCCCCTGGCTCCTGCCTCGGCAGCTCACACATTCTCATAGTCATGAGAGTCCTCACTTGACGTCTCTTCTGCATGTTTCCACGGCCCGGTCTCACTGTGGGCAGATGACTGACAGGCCACATAATCCTTTAAAGCCAGGAAGCTCCCCGACTGCACAGCAGGTAGGATGTGGGTCTCTGGACCATCTGTCCTGCCCTCTACATGGTGTGTGTTTGAGGATGTCACTTCCTCCTCCTGCTGCTTGTTGCTACTGGGACCTGGTGGTACATTTTCATAATCCCTGTGGCACTGAAACATTCCCCGGAGCTGCTTCCCTCGGCGGGTCCCGAGATCCAACTCTGCCATGTTGACATAGTCATTCGAGGTCTGAGAAGACCCTTCCCCATCGCTGAGTGAATCACTGTTCTCAGTTCCTGGAGACCCCAAACTGGTGCAGTCACTGGCGTTCCCACAGCCCTCATCTATTTCTCCAGACAGCGCCAGCTCCTTGGTACTTGGGAAGGTGAAGAGGTTCCCAGGAGGGTTGCTGGCAGAAGCCAAAGTCTCAGCAAGCTCCTTTGCTGTGGGGATATTGACATAGTCTCTCGAATCCTCTGAAGAAGTGCTCGGGTAACCTCTTGAAGCTCTGACATTGACATAGTGAGGCGAGGGAGCAAGGTTTCCACACATCTGGGGCCGCATGGCATTGTCATAGATGCCCACTGCATACCCCATGGCGTGAGTGTGGGCTCTGTGCCTGTGGAGGGCGCCGCCTGCTTGGGAGGGCTGTAAGTAAGAACAGAAGGCAAGTGACAGGGCAGCAGTAGGAATAAGGACAAGCCCTTTCTTCTCCCTACCTGATACTACTGTATCTAACGGCTCCTTCACTCGGCTCTTCACTGCCGAGAAAAGCTCTGAAGCAGGGGTCTCAAATCACAAGGCTTCCGACGCCAGGTTGGGATGAGTGAAGTGGGCTGGGTTTAAGGAAAGCAGCAGTGTAAATGTGACAATAAGCTGTAACTAGTTTCTGGCCACACTGTGGGGGTTCAGTGGGGGCAGTATTATGAACTAGAGAGAGCCTGCCACCCCAGAACATATTGCTAGGCCCAGCATAGTGGCTAAAGGTAGAGGCTTAAGTTCAGACTGAGGGTGCAAGTCCTAAGCTTACCACTCTGGGCTGAGTTTACACAAATTACCTAATCTCACTGTGCCTCAGCTTCCTAACTTATAAAATGGGGATAATCATAATAATATCAATACCATGTGGTTTTTGTGAAGAAAAAATGAATTACTACCTGTGAACTGTTTAGCTCCTGGGAAAAAGGAGACACTACGAAATGCTTGCTGTTATTAGTATGGGCTCAGCTAACACACAGGTCAGCTACAGCCGTTTAGGAATGCTGGTCTGCTGTTTCCAGAACGTCTGATTTTCAAAAAAGGCTGAATATCTGGACTTTAGTGTGAAATCTCTTAGGCTTTTAAATGTTGGCAACTGGTTCAAAACGTCCTACAAACAGAGTACAATCCAAACATGTTTGTAGGTTTAAGTCAGCTTGAGATCTAAACTCTAGGTGCAAAATCCCCTCAGGGCTCGGCTATCCAAGAACTAGCTTAAGCAGTGGATTTCCTCCACTCTTCCTTTCATAGCCACGTGGACCTGCTGCCCTAGGAAGTCTTAGAAGCAGGACCAGAGCCTAAGAATGGGACACGCGAGAGGAGGAGGAAGCATATGTGGCGACTTGGAGGCGGCCACGTGGTCATCAAACCTGCGCCCCTGGTTAAGGAAAGGCCGGGTAACGAGCCAATCAGCAGCCCTGGGTAACGAAAGGCCTGGTAACGAGCCAATCAGCAGCCCTGGGTAACGAAAGGCTGGGTAACGAGCCAATCAGCAGCCCTGGGTAATGAAAGGCTGGGTAACGAGCCAATCAGCAGCCTTGGGTAAGGAAAGGCCGGGTAACAAGCCAATCAGCAGCCCTGGGTAACGAAAGGCTGGGTAACAAGCAAATCAGCAGCAGCGGCACCATGGCCGTACTCACCCAGGGATGCCGTAAAACCGAAGAAACAAATTCTTTGACAAGCTAACAAGGACTTATCTACAGAAACGAGCGCCCTGATCTTCAGAACAGTCCCTCTGCCCCACACTGCTGTGTGTCTCCTTCTTGGGAGCTGACTTCAGAGCCAGACGCAAAGGTATCCCCAGCACGCTCAACACTTTTTACACCAGTCGTAGTGCTGAGTGACTTATGAGTATTTCTGCTGTGGAGGAAGATGGAAACAATTTGACATAGGCTTGGAAGTAATTCCCAAAGCAGAACTTTAAGGGTGATTTGAGCACCAACAGCCCTGTCGGAAAATTTATGTACCCTCCCAAGATAATTACGGTACAGGAGACAACACTTATTTGGAAAAACGCATTATCATGTCTTTGTTAAAGCAATACATTTCGGTCCCAACAAGTATCCATGAATACATGTGCCTTGGTGCCTTTCTTAAAATCTCAAGCACTTGGTCCTCTCTAAATTTTTTGCCTTGGGTGGTAGGGTGGTCCTGAGGCTAGTCTGCCCATTTATTAATAGGGCCTGGGGTGCTGTTTATAGTGAAACAAGAAGCAAAACTTAGAACTCTTGCACTTCAGCCCTTCTGGAAGAGACACGTCATTTCTCCCAAAGGGACTGTCGTTTAGCTTCACTCTTACCACATGCTCAGAAGGAGGGCTGTCAGAATTCCTGGAGAGGAGGCTTTCGGTGCTGACAATACGGATGCTCCTTGAAGGACGTCTTCCTGAAAGGACAGAGAGCAAACCCTGAGCATGGTCAGCCAGTCCTCCAAGTGCTTCAGCCTGTTCAGTCCCCACATTCTGGGTGAAGCGGACCTGTCTGATATCTGGTATTTGGGGGCCAGTGTTCTGTGGGGAGAGGATCAGGGCTTCAAGGATGATGAGCTGGGAGACCAGGAACACTCCTTAGCTCGCAGAGGATAAATGGGCACTAACACAGGGCTCGAGGAGGCTGGCTGGGAGGAGTCTTCTCGGGTGAGCCCTCCCTGACTTGAGGCTGGAGGCCAGGTTCTCCTCCTGTGTGTCTTTCCCAACCTTAGACATACCCAGCTAACTACATCAAGAAAAACCAAAACTGTATGTAGCCTATGTAATCAAATTATCATGCTGTACTCTGTAAACTCATACAGTGACATATGTCAATCATTTCTCAATGAAGTTGGAGAAAACCCCAAACCAGATCCCTGACCCTGATGACTCCCTGCTCCCTCTTCAAGCCCCCAGGCCCCACTGGAGGTGAACCTTGCCGCCTGTCTGTCCCGTCCTCTTGCCAGCTCCCTGAAGAGCAGGACGGTAGCATGCTTAGAAAAAGCCGCTTTTGCAGGTGAGACCTATATTCTGGGGGCAGAAGTTCTGTAGGCCTGGATTCCATGGATGAGAAAGAAAAACCTACCCAGCTCTTCCTGTCTTCGGGGCAAGAGGTCATAAATATTTTTGGCTCGCTGTCTGGGTCGAGGCAGAGTCAACAAGGGCATGATGGTAACTCGGAGGTAGGGAACTTGCCCTGCAAGACAATGAGAGACACAGAGGTCATGGCTGGGCTTAGCTGCACAGAATGTGGGGATCCTTGGGGAAGAGACTGCACCTGAAAATATTCCCCACCCTCACCATGTATTATGAAAAATGTGTTTCCAGACTTGACCAATGCCTTTGAGCTAGAAGAACAGGGGACTCAGGAGACAGAAGCAGGAAAAAGAAATGGGCACAGGGTACCAGGGCATGGCTTTCAGAATGAAGCTCAGCTTAGCACGGAGCTTTCAGAGCCACGGCTTGTGATCCCGACGGAGACAATGACCTGTGTTAACACACAGGTAAGAGCAGAGAACTCCTCGGTCCAACCGTTTATCTCCGGAGGGCAATGTGTGTGTCTGTGCTCCATCATGTCTGACTCCAGGTGACCCCATGGACTGTTGCCTGCCAGGCCCCTGTCCATGGGATTTTTCCAGACAAGAATACTGGAGTGGGTTGCCATTTCCTCCTCGAGGGGATCTTCCTGACCCAGGGATCGAATCTACGTCTCCTGCATATCCTGCATTGGCAGGCCGATTCTTTACCACTGTGCCATCTGAGAACTGGGCTTTAAATTCCAGACTAGACAATTGATCATAGTGCGTCTCAACTCTGGGCAAACAAGGGACTCACGCTTTTTCCGTTTACCGCAATTCCACAGGATGCAGAAAACTGCCACAACCAGGAGGATGGCAAGGAGAGCTGCAAACCCAGAAAAGATGCTGCTGCTGTGGTCTTCAGTCCTGTGAGGAAAACCAAGGGCCACGATCCAGCCATGGGGTGGGAGGGGGCGGGGGGAGATGCTTCCTCCAGAGGCAGGACTCGAGGGTTTGGGGTGGGAGCCGAGGGAAGGAAAACTGAGGTGAGATGGGCTGGGTGCTAGAAGAGGGGTTTATCTCCTCATGGAGAGAGGGAAGGAGGATGTGGGAGAAGGGAGCTATCCCTTCTGAATGCTCACTGGATGCCAGTGGCTTGCATTAAAGTTTATTTAATCTGTGCAACAATCCCATCTCTCTTTGTGACCAAGGAATCTGAGATTTAGACTCAGTAAGGTAGAGTAACATAGGGAAGATCACATAGGTAGGAGGGAGCATGATGGAATGTGAATCTAGGTCTGTTTGGGCCCAAAGACTGTTCTTTCTATGGCTTCACGCTGTCTTCCAAATTTGTCAAATCCATTTGCTCCTGCTTACCCTGTTCCCTGCCCCTCAGCTTTCTGTCTTGCTTGGAAGAGATTATCCACTTACAATTAAGGAGCAGCTCTGGGACAAGAGTCCAGGTTGCTTGCATTTTAATAATCCCTGTAGCATCAGCTTGTGGAGCTGGTCTTCAAGCAACACTCTGCTCTGCTGTGGAATGTGACCAATGCAAATGCACTGGGTAAGTACTGGGCTATTTGCAATTCCTGGGCAGGGCCAGGGCTACCACTCTGTTTTGGCTATAGGAAGCAGCCAATTGAGGTTACAGAATGCATCACTAGCAGACCGGCCCCTCCAAATACTAGAAACCAGGTCATCCAACAGGGAAGGTTTTTGTCCTTATGAGTTCTAGACTTGTTCACCCAATTTCATACTGGACATTCCCATGTGGTAACCTAATAGACATCTCAAACCAAAAATGTTTAAAACAGAACTCCTGTTCTCCCCCACCCCCCATAAACATGTTCCTCTGGTGTTTCCTGTCATCTAATGGCTCGGTCAAAAACCTTGGAGCCATTCTTGAATGTTTTCTTTTTCACACCCCGCTGCTAGTTAACCAGCAGTTTCTATCTGCTCAACTGGGACATTTACCCCAAAGCATCACCTCTTGCTCCTCCATTGCCACCACCTGGATCTGAGCCACCATGAGTTCCACACAGACCTTTGCAAGAACCTCTCTAATGAGCTCCTTGCTTTCACTCTTGGCCCCAACATACTGTGTTCACACAGGAGCTAGAGTGATACTCTAAATGGTTAAATCAGATCACGTGCCCCCTCTGCTTGCAAGCCCCCAAGACTTCTCATCACACTTGGGATAGCACCCATTGTCCCTGATTCTAAACGGTTAAATCAGATCACGTGCCCCCTCTGCTTGCAACCCCCCAAGACTTCTCATCACTCCTGGGATAGCACCCATTGTCCCTGATTCTAAACGGTTAAATCAGATCACGTGCCCCCTCTGCTTGCAACCCCCCAAGACTTCTCATCACTCTTGGGATAGCACCCATTGTCCCTGATTCTAAATGGTTAAATCAGATCACGTGCCCCCTCTGCTTGCAACCCCCCAAGACTTCTCATCACTCTTGGGATAGCACCCATTGTCCCTGATTCTGAATGGTTAAATCAGATTATGTGCCCCCTCTGCTTGCAACTCCCCCAAGACTTCTCATCACTCTTGGGATAGCACCCATTGTCCCTGATTCTAAATGGTTAAATCAGATCACGTGCCCCCTCTGCTTGCAACCCCCCAAGACTTCTCATCACTCTTGGGATAGCACCCATTGTCCCTGATTCTGAATGGTTAAATCAGATTATGTGCCCCCTCTGCTTGCAACTCCCCCAAGACTTCTCATCACTCTTGGGATAGCACCCATTGTCCCTGATTCTAAATGGTTAAATCAGATCACGTGCCCCCTCTGCTTGCAACCCCCCAAGACTTCTCATCACTCTTGGGATAGCACCCATTGTCCCTGACAGGCAAGAATGTCACAGCCTCCTCTCTTCTGCCTTTGCCTGCCTCCGGCCTCCTTTCCTACTATTTGCCTCTGACCTTGATGACCAGGCCTCCATGCTGCTTGCAGCAAAGCACAGTCTTGTCTCAGTCCCGCTGCTCCCTCTCCCGCAGTTCAATCCCCTCATTTAATTTAGGTCTCTTCTGAAATGTCACCTCCTCAGATAGGTCCTCCCTGGTCACACCCTCCTTGGTACTCCAGTCCCCTTACTCTGCCCTGGGTTTTCTTCATAGCTTACGACTGACTGCTGTTATGCTAGCCACGCTTTTGTTTATCTATTTGTATCTGACCCTCCCACTTAACTGTAACCTCCAGGAGGTTGTCCTTGTCTGTCCTATTCACCTTGTGCCTGCAACAGTGCCTGGCACTCAGTCGGAACCTGATGGATATTTGTTAAATGAATGAATGAATAAATTATCAAATGGATGGACATAGAAATAGTATTGGAGGAGTGCTTCAGGATTCTGACACTTTATGAATTCATTCCCCATCAATGACCTTGTCCACCTGCAGGGGACATATGTTTGTCATGGTAATGACATTTACCTCCCCAAACTACAGTGATTTTTAATTTATTGCTGTTGAGCTGTGCTTTTATCATTGCACTGAGATCAATACCTCTCAGTGTCAAAGTTTCAACTATTGATGGAATTTTTGTTAATATAATATTGAAGGTTTTAACCATAAGATTTACCTCTATGATTAGTTCTGTGGGATTTTATGATCTAAGGATGTATCTTTATCATATCTATGATTCCATTTTTATTCATGGCAAGTGTTTAGGACCTAAAAGCACATCTGCGTAAAAAGTGGGCCATTTGTTTCCATCAGAGTAGAAACTAGTTCTTGTTTCTGTTTCTTTGAGGAGTGATCCATGGGACTTGAAAAAGGAAAGCTCAAGGAGCGCCATGAGGGCCTCTGAGCATGAGCAACCCCGCCATGCCAGGAAGCCAGCTCTAAGGAAGTGCTGTGTTATCCTATTTCCTCTCTTCCCAACAACTCCTTTCTCTTCGCAATACCTATTCCTTTCCTCCCGGCAGCTCTGAGCAAGCCTCTCTGAGCCAAGAGTTTAGTGATCTTAGGAGACGAGAGCCTGGGGAGGGGTGGCAAGGCTGCTGGGGCAGAAGCTTCCCAGGATAGACCAGGACCGTCTTTCTAAATCAGGGGATGGGTGTGCTCACCGCCCCCGGCACTCACTTGTTCAGGCTGCCGAGGGTTCCCTGCAGAGGGCTGGGCTCCGACCACGCTGGTGTGGTGGCATTCATTATTCTTCAGCCCTCTCTGCTTCAGCTTCTCCTCCCAGGCCTTCTCTTAGTGATCATCAGCTTGCCAGTCGGCCTGCCACTTTTCCTGTCTCTTCCAAAAACTGCTGACTCTCAAGAGAAAAGGCAGAATTGGTTTGTGTTTTACATATAATCCCATCTAGTATAAGCATTTTTTTTTTAGTAAATAAGAATGACAGAAATCCTCCTGGTCTCCATTTTCTGAACATTCCCTAACATACAACTTTTGACTCTCAAATTTTCATCTTAAATCTTTATTTATCAAAATCCATCACAAAAAGTCTATTGGTTTTTACTTCTTCCTTTCTAAAGCTTCCAGTCTTTCTTTCTAGAACTTTCTCTCCCACAACCAACTCTACCTTGCGTCTATCCCTGAAATGTCAGGCTGACTTGACCCAAAATACAAAACAACAAGTTTGGCTCTACCTGGTTGTGGCTGCGATGCTGACTGCAGGAGGGGAGAGCCCTTCTCGGTGTGGAGCTCCCCAGCTTGGCTCAGGGGGATGCCAGACGCTCTGCCTTGTGGCGGGGACATGCGGGGCTCCGAGGGGGAGATGGCCAAGAGGGCAGAGACGGGCTCCTTGAGAAGTTCATCTTCCCCCAACCCCCAAAGCAGAGAGAAGAGAGCAAACACTTTGCCAGAATGGAAACAGATAGTCAGCTACAGGAAGCAATACCACCAACGTGTTAATGAAGCCTGGGGCCCAGGAAATGCTGCTCAGCTCTCAATATGATAGAGGCAAGGGCGCCTGCACCCTGCTCCCTGGGCTGGCTGACGTGCTGTGGTCTGCGGGGAGCATGATTCAAGAGGGGTCAAGGTGATAAGGTGTTCGTGATTGCTCGCCCTGGGTTTCTGTGATACTGAGAGTTTTATCAGCCTTCGGATTGACTGTGTGTTTCAGCGTCTGAGGAGCACTGGAAGGTGCTTTTTAGGAACAAATACAGGTTTCTGGTGCCTGTGGCTGGCTCGTGGGTGCAGGGTGATCCATCGCTGCAGCACTTGTGCTGGGACTGGAAGCGAGAGGGCTTCCCAGACCTGGTGCCAAGAGCAGATGGCGTGTGAACGGGGAGTCTGGAAGATGGCAGGGGGGAAGGCAGACAGAGCCAAACCTCAGAACCTCGACAACTGCTTTAAAAAATGTTTCAAGAACGTCCCCCTGCCTGCGACCATCTCAAGCTCTTCTCTTAGGTGATCTTATCATCTACACAGCGTGTTTGAGTCAGCCGAGTCTTCCGGCCTCTCTTATTTCCTCCTGCCCCCATGCTTGAGGGAAACAGCCTCCTCACAGGAGGCTCCCAGGCCTCAGACCTAGCTCTGGGTTTCCTGGCCCTGGCTGCACCCCTCCCCACGGTAAACCAAGTAAACCAACCACTCAAAACACAAAACAGATATCTGAAGCAATTCGTCCTGATAGTAGAAGAAAACTGTTCCCTCCTGGTGACAGGATATGTGTTTGAAACCTAACTGCTCTGGTGTTGCCTTTAACTACTTTATCAGTGCAAAGAAATAGAGGAAAACAACAGAATGCGAAAGACTAGAGATCCTTCAAAAATTAGAGATACCAAAGGAAACTTTCATGTAAAGATGGGCTCAATAAAGGACAGAAATGGTTGGGACCTAACGGAAGCAGAAGATATTAAGAAGAGGTGGCAAGAATACACAGAAGAGCTGTACAAAGAAGATCTTCATGACCCAGATAATCATGATGGTGTGATCACTCACCTAGAGCCAGACATCCTGGAGTGTGAAGTCATCACTATGAACAAAATAGTGGAGATGATGGAATTCCAGTTGAGCTATTTCAAATCCTAAAAGATAATGCTATGAAAGTTCTATACTCAATATGCCAGCAAATTTGGAAAACTCAGCAGTGGCCACAGGACTGGAAAAGGTCAGTTTTCATTCCAATCCCAAAGGAAGGCAATGCCAAAGAATGCTCAAACTACCGCACCATTGCACTCATCTCACACGTTAATGAAGTAATACTCAAAATTCTCCAAGCCAGTTCAACAATACGTGAACCGTGAACTTCCAGGTGTTCATGCTGGATTTAGAAAAGGCACAGGAACCAGAGATCAAATTGCCAACATCTGGTGGATCATAGAAAAAGCAAGAGAGTTCCAGAAAAATATCTACTTCTGCTTTATTGACTATGCCAAAGCCTTTGACTGTGTGGATCACAACAAACTGTGGAAAATTCTTAGACAGGATTACCAGATCACCTTACCTGCCTCCTGAGAAATCTGTATGCAGGTCAAGAAGCAACAATTAGAACAGGACATGGACTGGTTCCAAATTGGGAAAGGAGTATATCAAGGCTGTATATTGTCACCCTGCTTATTTAACTTCTACGCAGAGTACATCATGTGAAATGCCGGGCTGGATGGAGCACAAGCTGGAATCAAGATTGCCGGGAGAAATGTCAATAACCTCAGATACACCACCGGGCCAGCACACTCAGCGCGGGCTGCTTTCGAGAGCCGGGCTGGCGCACTCAGCACGGGCGAGAGAAGCTACCCCACGTCCGAGGTCAGGGGCAGCAACCTAGAGTGCCAGGCTGCAACGGCACAGGAACGGCCGAGAGGAGCTACCCTGTGTCTGAGGTCAGTGGCAGCCGGGAGGAGCTACCCCTCATCCGAGGTCAGTGGCGGCCGGGAGGAGACACCCCGCGTCTGAGGTCAGGGCGGCGGCCGGGAAGAGACACCCCACGTCCGAGGCCAGGGGCGGCTGGGAGAAGCCACCCACGCCCGAGGCCACGGCCGGCGGCCGGGAGGAGCAACCCGAGGAGCAGGGGCTGCGCAGGCGCAGGAGGGCCTAGAGGAGCTGTCCCAGGTTGATGGTCAGGAACTGCGGCGGTAAGGAGATACCCTTCGTCCAAGGTAAGGAGCAGCCGTGAAGAGACAACCCACGCCCAAGGTAAGAGAAACCCAAGTAAGATGGTAGGTGTTGCAAGAGGGCATCAGAGGGCAGACACACTGAAACCATACTCACAGAAAACTAGTCAATCTAATCACACTAGGACCACAGCCTTGTCTAACTCAATGAAACCAAGCCATGCCTGCTGGATGGCATCACAGACTCGATGGACGTTGAGTTTGAGTGAACTCCGGGAGATGGTGATGAACAGGGAGGCCTGGCGTGCTGCGATTCATGGGGTCGCAAAGAGTCGGACAAGACTGAGCAACTGGACTGAACTGAGGATGGCCTCACCCATCAGAACAAGAGCTTTCCCCCTCAGTTTCTTCCATTAGAAAGCTTCCATAAGCCCCTTATCCTTCTCCATCAGAAGGCAGACAGTCTGAAAACCACAATCAGAGAAAACTAACCAGTCTGATCACATGGACCACAGCCTTGTCTAAGTCAATGAAACTATGAGCCATGCCATGTGGGGCCACCTGAGATGGATGGGTCAAGGTGGAGAGGGCTGACACAGTGTGGTCCACTGGAGAAGGAAATGGCAAACCACTTCAGCATTCTTGCCTTCAGAGCCCCATGAACAGCATGGAAAGGTAAAAGACAGGACACTGAAAAATGAAATCCCCAGGTTGGTAGGTGCCCAATATGCTCCTAGAGATCAGTGGAGAAATAACTCCAGAAAGAATGAAGAGATGGAACCAAAGTAAAAACAATACCCAGTTGGGGATGCAACTGGTGATAGAAGCAAGGTCCGATGCTGTAAAGAGCAATATTGCATAGGAACCTGGAATGTCAGGTCCATGAATCAGGGCAAGTTGGAAGTGGTCAAACAGGAGATGGCAAGAGTGAATGTCGACATTCTAGGAATCAGCGAACTAAAATGGACTGGAATGGGTGAATTTAACTCAGATGACCATTATATCTACTACTGCAGGCAGGAATCCCTCAGAAGAAATGGAGTAGCCATCATGGTCAACAAGAGTCCGAAATGCAGTACTTGCATGCAGTCTCAAAAACGACAGAATAATCATTTCCAAGGCAAACCATTCAATATCATGGTAACCCAAGCCTATGCCCTGACCAGCAATGCTGAAGAGGCTATAGAGTTCTATGAAGACCTACAAAGCCTTCTAGAACTAACACCCAAAAAAGATGTCCTTTCCATTATAGGGGCTGGAATGCCAAAGTAGAATGTCAAGAGCCTGGAGTAACAGGCAAATGTGGCCTTGGAGTACAGAATGGAGCAGGGCAGAGGCTAATACGGTTTTGCCAAGAGAATGCACTGGTCATAGCAAACACTCTTTGAACACAAGAGAAGACTCTACACATGGACATCACCCATTGGTCAACACCAAGATCAGATTGATTATATTCCTTGCAGCCAAAGATGGAGAAGCTCTATACAGTCAACAAAAACAAGACCAGGAGCTGACTGTGGCTCAGATCACGAACTCCTTATTTCCAAATTCAGACTTAAATTGAGGAAAGTAGGGAAAACCACTAGACCATTCAGATATGACCTAAATCAAATTTCTTATGATTATACGGTGGAAGTGACAAATAGATTCAAGGGATCAGATCAGATTGAGTGCATGAAGAACTATGGATGGAGGTTCGTGACATTATACAGGAGGCAGGGATCAAGACCATCCCCAAGAAAAAGAAATGCAAAAAAGGAAAAATGGTTGTCTGAGGAGGCCTTACAAATAGCTGTGAAAAGAAGAGAAGCGAAAGGCAAAGCAGAAAAGGAAAGATATACCCATTTGAATGCAGATTTCCAAAGAATAGCAAGGAGAGATAAGAAAGCCTCCTCAGCGATCAATGCAAAGAAATAGAGGAAAACAATAGAATCGAAAAGACTAGACATCTCCTCAAGAAAATTAGAGACACCAAGGGAACATTTCAGGAAAAGAGAGCACAAAAACAGAAATGGTAGGGACCTAACAGAAGCAGAAGATATTAAGAAGAGGTGGTAAGAATACACAGAAGAACTGTACAAAAAAGATCTTCATGACCCAGATAACCATGATGGTGTGATCACTCATCTAGAGCCAGACATTCTGGTATGTGAAGATAAGTGGGCCTTAGGAAGCATCACTACGAACAAAGCTACTGGAGGTGATGGAATTCCAAATTCTAAGAGTTGATGCTGTGAAAGTGCTGCACTCAATATGCCAGCAAATTTGGAAAACGCAGCAGTGGCCACAGGACTGGAAAAGGTCAGTTTTCACTCCAATCCCAAAGAAGGGCAATGCCAAAGAACGCTCAAGCTACCGCACAGTTGCACTCATCTCACACGCTAGCAAAGTCATGCTCAAAATTCTCCGACCCAGGCTTCAATAGTACGTGAACTGTGAACTTCCAGATGTTCAAGCTGGTTTTAGAAAAGGAAGAGGAACCAGAGATCAAATTGCCAACATTTGTTGGATCATCAAAAAAGCAAGAAAGTTCCAGAAAAACATCTACTTCTGCTTTATTGACTACGCCAAAGCCTTTGACTGTGTGGATCGCAACAAACTGGAATATTCTGAAAGAGATGTGGATACCAGACCACCTGACCTGCCTCTTGAGAAACCTGTCTGCAGGTCAGGAAGCAGCAGTTAGGACTGGACATGGAACAGACTGGTTCCAAACAGGAAAAGGAGTACGTCAAGTCTGTATATTGTCTCCCTGCTTATTTAACTTATATGCAGAGTACATCATGAGAAATGCTGGACTGGAAGAAACACAGGCTGGAATCGAGATTGCCAGGAGAAATATCAATAACCTCAGATGTGCAAATGACACCACCCTTATGGCAGAAAGTGAAGACAAACTGAAGAGCCTCTTGATGAAAGTGAAAGAGGAGAGGGGAAAAGATGGCTTAAAACTCAACATTCAGAAAACTAAGATCATGGCATCCAGTCCCATCACTTCATGGCAAATAGATGGGGAAACAGTGGAAACGGTGACAGCCTTTACTCACTTGGGCTCCATAATCACTGCAGATCTCGACTGAACCATGAAATTAAAAGACGCTTACTCTTTGGAAGGAAAGTTATGATCAACCTAAGATGGTATATTAAAAACCAGAGACATTACTTTGCCAACAAAGGTCCATCTACTCAAAGCTATGGTTTTCCCAGTGGTCATGTATGCATATGAGAGTTGGACCATAAAGAAAGCTGAGTGTGGAAGAATCGATGCTTTTGAACTGTGGTGTTGGAGAAGACTCTTGAGAGTCCCTTGGACAGCAAGGAGATCCAACCAGTCCATTCTGAAGGAGATCAGTCCTGGGTGTTCATTGGAAGGACTGATGCTGAAGCTGAAACTCCAATACTTTGGTCACCTGAAACAAAGAACTGACTCATTGGAAAAGACTTGATGCTGAGAAAGATTGGGGGCAGGAGGAGAAGAGGACGACAGAGGATGAGACGGTCAGACGGCATCACAACTCAGTTCAGTTCAGTTCAGNGTGTTGGAGAAGACTCTTGAGAGTCCCTTGGACAGCAAGGAGATCCAAACAGTCCATTCTGAAGGAGATCAGCCCTGGGTGTTCATTGGAAGGACTGATGCTGAAGCTGAAACTCCAATACTTTGGTCACCTCATGTGAAGAGTTGACTCACTAGAAAAGACTCTGATGCTGGGAGGGATTGGGGGCAGGAGGAGAAGGGGACGACTGAGGATGAGATGGCTGGATGGCATCACTGACTCGATGGACATGAGTCTGAGTGAACTCCTAGAGTTGGTGATGGACAGGGAGGCCTGGCGTGCTGCGATTCATGGGGTCACAAAGAGTTGGACATGACTGAGCGACTGAACTGACACTGAAACCCAAGAAGTATGCCAAAGTCCAGGACATTAAAGCAATTATGCACTAAGTATGTTATTTGGGGGCATTGGGTCACCACAAATCTCACAACAAATTGCAACTATCATGACTAGCAGTCAAATAATGAGTTAGAGTTAGACGGGCCTGGGTTCACATTCTAGTCCTGGCACTTGGATCTTTGGTAGAATTTTAATCTTCTTGAGCTTCGGTCTCCTCATATGTGAAAAGATGATACTACCACTACACTACAGTTGCTGGCAGGTCACAGTTTAAGTGAAATCCTTTACTGGGCATGTGGAGATTTGGAATTGTTCTGCCATGTACCAGTGGTAATTGAGGCCTTCTTCCTTGAGGCTTCACATCATAAAATAAAGTGTTTGCTTTCTGTTCTGCTTGTCTTTGATTCTGATAGTCTGTTACCTTGTTTTTATCCTGTGTATCCACTTCTCCTGGTGCCATAAACTTCAGCAGAAGTGCCAAACATTTAGGGCTCTTGTGCCGAGTAGTCAAGTGTAAAGGAGTCATTTCTTCCAGATCCTTCTGCATCCAGTTTGCTCTGCGTGTAAGTAAGAGTTTCATGAAACGATAATTTCCCTAAATGAAAAATAAGAGACCGTAAGAAGAAATTTAGTTTGGAGCCAAAAAAAATTTTTTAAGTGCCTTAAGCATTTTAATTATTCTGCTGGAGTAATAACATTCAGATAAATTAATAAAAGGAAAAATACCTAAAATTCTACTATACTATCAGTTGTTCTATTTTGTTCATGTTTCTTTTCCCAACCGTTTCTACATACCTATAATTTCCTTAGGAGTTGGTCAATATTTCACTGTGTTAAGGCAAGATATTTTATTTAATCATTCTATTATTGTTTATAACTTTTTGAATAGAAAATGCTACAATGTATATGATTTTTCACTTAGTTGTTTTTTTTTTTTCCCCCATAGAATAAATCACCAGGAACAAAATTACTGGGTCAAAGGAGTTTGTGCATTTTATGGTTTTTGGTGTATCTTTCAAATTGCTATCTAGTAGCAACAATGTCAGAGAAGGCACTGGCACCCCACTCCAGTACTCTTGCCTGGAGAATCCCATGGACGGAGGAGCCTGGTAGGCTAGAGTTCATGGGGTTGCGAAGAGTTGGACACAACTGAGCGACTTCACTTTCACTTTTCACTTTCATGCATTGGAGAAGGAAATGGCAACCCACTCCAGTGTTCTTGCCTGGAGAATCCCAGGGAGGGCGGAACCCGGTGGGCTGCCGTCTATGGGGTCACACAGAGTTGGACACGACTGAAGTGACTTAGCAGTAGCAACAATGTATGAATGTATTAGTTTCAGCACAATCTGACCGGCACAGCATATATTATTTATATTCAAAGTATAATAACTTTGTGAAGTAAACAGATTTTTAACCCCAATTTTGAGGTGAGAGAAGTGAGATTCAAAGGGGTTAAATGTTTTTTCCATAGCAACTGGTTAATAAGAAGGTGGTTAGTGTTCTTGAAGAGAGCTATTTATAGTTACAACTAAGGTATAAGGAACTTCCTCACAGTTCAGGTTCCAGACTCATATGGTCACATAAACACCAACCCAGAAGTCACTGTGGGCCACCCAGTGCAGGCAGTGCTGTCCACTTAGGTTAAACCCCCCAATCTGGCACAATCAATCCATCTGGAGAAGGGAGTTCTAGCTAAACTTCCTTCTCCAGATGGACTGACTGTAATTGTACTTGGGCTTCCTCTCTGGCTCAGGCAGGAAAGAATACACTTGCAATGCGGGAAACTCGGGTTCGATCCCTGGGTTGGGACAATCCCCTGGAGACGAGAATGGCAACCCATTCCAGTATTTTTGCCGAGAATTCCGTGGACAGAGCAGCTTGGTGGGCTATAGTCCATGGGTCACAAAAAGGCAAACAGGACTGAGCCACTAACACATGACCATTATACAGCAGGCCTGTGTGAGCTTTGAGACCCTTGAGGAGTAGTGCTTTTGAACTCTTCCCTGAGATCTACTTCCATATTTCCAATTCTGATTGGAGACTTCAATATGCTTGGTACCATGGATAATTCTATTTCTTTCATTTTTATTGGAGTATAATTGCTTTACAATGTTGTGTTAGTTTCTGCTGGACAACATGAATCAGTTATAAGTATATGCACTTCCCCTCCCTCTCGAGCTCCCCCTCCCCCCTCCCACCCTCAGGGAGGCCTGGCGTGCTGCGTGTCCACAAAGAGTCGGACACGACTGAGCGACTGAACTGAACTGATGGCAGAAAGTGAAGAAGAACTAAAGAGCCTCTTAATGAAAGTGAAAGAGGAGAATGAAAAAGCTGGCTTAAAACTCAGCATTCAAAAAACTAAGATCATGGCATATGGTCCCATCATTTCATGGTAAATAGATGGGGAAACAGTGGAAACAGTGAGAGACTTTATTTTCTTGGGCTCCAGACTCACTGTGGACAGTGACTGCAGCCATGAAATTAAAAAGACTCTTGCTCCTTGGAAGAGAAGCTATGACCAACCTAGACAGCATATTAAAAAGCAGAATTACTCTGCTGACAAAGATCCGTATAGTCAAAGCTATGTTTTTCCAGTAGTCATGTGTGGATGTGAGAGTTGGACTATAAAGAAAGCTGAGCGCCGAAGAACTGATGCTTTTGGACTGTGGTGCTGGAGAAGACACTTGAGAGTCCCTTGGACTGCAAGGATATCCAACCAGTCCATCCTAAAGGAAATCAGTCCTGAATATTCATTGGAAGGACTGATGTTGAAGCTGAAACTCCAATACTTTGGCCACCTGGTGGTAAGAACTGACTTATTGGAAAAGACCTGATGCTGGAAAGATTGGAAGCAGGAGGAGAAGGGATGACAGAGGATGAGATGGTTCGAAGGCATCACCGACTCAGTGGAGATGAGTTTGAGCAAGCTCCAGGAGTTGGTGATGGACAGGGAAGCCCGGAGTGCTGCAGTCCATTGGGTCGCAGAGAGCTGGACACGACTGAGTGGCTAAACTAACTGAACGGAGTGACTTGAAGAGTTGAAGGTGACATATGATTCTAAAGATTCTGAAATTGGTTTTCAATGGCCAGAACGTAAGCATCCCAGCAACCAAAGCCCTCTGAGGTGGAGGGGCAACATGCTGAACGGATATCCTCTTTGGAAAAACAGAAGCACTGGGTTAAGAGTATCAGATGTTAAATTACTACCTGGGTGATCTTGACCAAATCTTCTAATCTTGCCGGGTGTGTCCTTGGATCATAATGATATTTAGGTAATGCTGTTGTGAGAATTAATTGGTTGGACCATGAGAAATGCCTGGCTTAGGACTTGGCATATGCACCAGTTCATTAAACGGGGCTGCTATTACAGTATCATCTCCTGATGCATGAGGCTCATTCTTCACACTTAATGGACCACTCCCTCAGGCCTTTCTCTCTTCCTCTCTGGATGCTTAGCCTGCCTACCTTTTGTGTGGTCCTTTATTTTTTAAGCACATGTCTCTGGGATGTCTTCCACCACAGAGTACCAGTTTGCACAAGAACCAGATGTGGTCCCGGCCCTCCTGCTGTGGTCAGCTCCAGACGGCCACCCCTTTGCCCTCTAAGCTGACCCAGCTCATTGTCCTTTCATACTCTGGGCCTTTGCACTAGTTCCTTCCTTGTAACAGAGTGTCGTTTTCTTTGGTAGAATTCCAGTAAAATCACATTTATGAGTTTATTTCTGCGTGTGTGACTTGAGGTATTTGGTATTTTCCTTTTTTGGACCCATTGTTTGAAGTGTCATTTTTATAAAAAACCAAAATTGTTACTAAAAAATCTGCCGTAGGGGTACTCTTTCTGCCCCCTTCTGATGCCTATGTCAGAAGCTTTCTCTGTCTCCTTTATACTTTAATAAAACTTTATTTAAAAAAAAATATCTGCCGTAAACATCACCACTCTGTAAAGCCCTTTGCATCTGGAACTGGATTCTTGCTCTTCTGTATCTTTATGGCCCTGTGTGTATCAGTACCTCCCGATTGTGGGGATGAGTTGTTCAAATGTTTGTTACCCTGTGTAGACTTTGAACCTTCTCAGGCAGACTGTGTTTTAATTTATTACATCTCTGGCATTTGACGCAGTGCCTGACTCTTAAAGAGTGAACTGGGTCCTCTGAGAAGCTCTCTCGGTGCTTCTTGCTGTTGTGATATGACCTAAGTGTGTAACAGGATGAGATATTGAGAAAGAAACGAGCATCCTAGCCTTCCTTTCCTGCTGTGCACCAACGGGCTGAAGGGCAAAGCCGTCTCAGCACTGCCCTCGCTGCTCCTCCCAGGAAGAGCAACCCAGGGCCCGTTTTGGGTCTCCTTTGCCCTAGGAAGGGGTTATCAGTGGCTCTTGTATTTCTGGGCTCCCCCAGCATGCCAAAATTGCCCTGTGTGAAAGACAGCTGCAGCCAACCTTTGTTTTTGAAGGTCTAGGAGCTGAGACAGTGGAGCAAGATGACAGCTGGTTGACAGCTCCGTCCCTCCTTGCGCATTTGTTCATGGAGAGGCCTTCTCCAGTCCAGACATGTCTGAAGCAGAACAAAGGCAGCAAATGCCCTTCTTTTAAGTTAACACTGTGAGAGAGAAGGGTTCGGATAGAGAAGTTTGGAAAGTGCATAAATATTTCTTTCACTTCTCTGCTCCCTGCTCTCATTCAACCTAAGGTCCTCGGGAAGAGTTGTGGAGAATTGGGAAGCAAGAAGTGAGACCGGGTTGGGAGACAGCCTCTGTCTGCTAGGCTGAGGCCCAGGGGAGGACGCCGGGCGCCGCTGCCAAGCAGGCCTTTCCCAGGCCCCAGTCTGAGGGCAGGCTGGCCCTGCGCGCGGTCGTCTGAGAGCGCCGGCAGCTGCGGAGCCGCGCGCAGACGCCGGGGAGGCCGGCCTCTCCTCCCTGGGCCCCGGCCCACGCGGGCGGGAGGACGGGGCGTCGCGGCAGGAACCGGAAGAGGGCGTTGCGGTAGGAACCGGAAGAGCGCCGAGCACGTCCGCGGAGGCGCCGCGGCCGCACGACCACACGGAGCGCGCGAGGCGGACGTCTGGACAGCTCCCTGTTCCCTTCTCTTGGGAGTGAAGAAAGTATCATTTCAACTGTTTCATGAACCAGGGCCTGAACAAGCTGGGGCGGCAAACAGTTCAATTCTGTTCTGAACAGGCATTTTCTTTTTGTGTGTCATAGGACCATAGCAAGACAGGGAGGGTTGGATTTACCTGTATCCCTTAGTATTGGGCTAGGCCCGTGTGAGGCGTGTGTTGCGCTAGTGTTCCATTTTCCCTAGACTGCAGCCACGTAACAGCCAAAGTTACCCCCTTAAACTGTAAGATAGGTCATCGGAACCCTCAGCTAAAGCCCTCATGAATTCCTGTCTCAAGAAAGCCAAGCTTATGCTGGCTTACGGGTTCCCTTCCCTCCGTCTCTGAACTTATTCCTTCACTTTCCCACTTAAGTCAGTGCCAATTCCTGGCTTCTTTGCGTATCCCCAGAGCAAGAGTGCCTGCCTAAGGTCCTTCGCACTTGCTGTATCCTTTGCCTGAAATCTCTGTCCTCTACATATTCACTAGCTCAGGCTTTTACTCCAGACCCTCTCTTTACAGTCTTCCTCTCCAGAGATGCCTTCCCTGATCACTCACTCCACAGAAGACCAATCCTCACGGCCTGTGCTCCCTGGTTTTCTCACACCACTTCACTGTTCCCCTTGGTCCTTGTCATCATTTGACATGCTCTGTATTTATTTATTTGTTTTGTCTCTCTCCACAAGACTAAATTTAAGTGTCAGAGTCTTTGTTTGGTTCGCTATTGTATCCCAAAAGCATACATTGGTGCCTGGCATAATAAGTACTTGATGAATGAAGAAGTGGACCAATATCCAAGGGGAGGAGATGAGACCATAAAAAAAAGGACTAGCAGAGGCCTCTTACAGATCTTGGCCAGTGCTATTTTGGTGCTAGAGTTGACTTGATTTAGAAAAGAAATTGATTTCTTGTACTTTAAGGGCTAGGGAACAATTTGTCTTTGTTGCAGGTTTAAGTGTCTGAGCCCCAGGTGAAGCCTGCAGGTACCTGTATGCGGTAGTGCTCAATGCACATACAGTGCTACGTTCTAGAGGCGATAAAGCAATGGAGAAATGCCATCTAGATATTCTCTTATGGTTATTGATAGCAATTTTAGGTGCCAGAGCAAGCTTGGAAAGTGTGTCAGAGTTGGAGAGACTCTTAGGTCACAGCAAATTAGCAGCAGGATTGGTGATTTGTTTTAAGAACAAATTCTTTCTTTCTTTAGCTCTGCCAGGTCTTCACTGTAACGTGGGAATCCTTAATTGCCGCATGTGGGATCTAGTTCCCTGATCAGGGGTCAAAACTGGCTGCCTGCGTTGGGAAGTTCAGCGCCTCAGCCACTGGACTTCCAGGGATGTCCCAGGGTTGGGATTGTAACACAGGCCTTCTAATACCCTGGCTAGCTCTTCCTAGCAAAGCTCAGATGAGCCCTCTCGCTTCTTTAATTTCATGCCATTCCATTGGATTAGGTCTCTGGATTCCCAAACTACTGCTCTTTCCCAACAAATTCCAACACAGAACAGCCAGATAACAATCTCAGCTGAAGGATCTATAATCACACAGTTTTACTCTATATTATTTATGTTACATTAATAACTATAGTGGGAGACGGTAAAGACAGGATCCCAGTTAGGCTGGCTTGTGCATTTATTCGCACAACTTGTTGTGACATTGTCACCCACGTTTGGATCATTTCAGCAATGATGATTTGATTTGTTCACTAGAACCTCAGCAGTTCAGAGCCGGGGGCCCTTAGAGATGGCTAGTTCATAAGGCTTTTAAGTCATTTTTTAAAGCTACAGCTGACCCAGAAGTCAAAAACTTATATATACTATATATATATACATATAATACTTATATATATATAATACAATACTTATATATATATAATACTTTATATATATATAAGTATTGTATTATATAAAGTGCTCCTTTTGTTGAATACTCGTGGGCTCTGAATCAACACTAAGGAATCCCTTTCAGGTCTTTAAAATGTAGCTTGAAAATCATTGATGTAGTTCCACTTTTTCCTTGTACAGATGGAAAATCAAGCCTTAAGAAGCAGAGTTTATATCAGGATATTACTCCATCTAATTACTCTGTTTAAGCTCCTCCACCATAGGGTGAGCAGAAAAACATTCAAACTCCTTTCTTTCCTACCTGATCAGCAGCAGTTTCAGTTCAAGGGTTTAATGGGAAAGATGCAGAAATGCTTAACTGAGGTGAAGAGTTTGGGTAACCACGTCTGAAGGCAATCAGTAGTTTCCAGTCCTTCTCTCCCCACCTTCACATCCTCTTTTAAGTTTTCATATATATTTGCTTCATTTAAAAATTTTATTATTATTATTTGGCCATGTTGTGCAGCTTGCAGGATCTTAGTTCCCTGACCAGGGATTGAACCTGCACCATTGGCAGTGAAAGCAGAGTCCTAACCTCTAGACTTCCGGTGAATGTTGCTCAGTCGTGTCTCTTTGTGACTCCCTGGACTGTAGCCCACCAGGCTCCTGTCCATGGCATTCTCCAGGCAACAATATTGGAGTGAGTTGCCATTTCCTTCTCCAGGGGGACTTGCAGGGAATCCCCTATA
>SJYX01016532.1:175371-210239 GCA_006410675.1 Oreotragus oreotragus | reverse complement strand
CCCCCCAAAAAAACCTCTGGGAAGGTGGGAACTGAACTCAGGAAGGCAAGCAGGGCATAGCTGCTAATATGTGGTGGTTTCGTTGCTAAGTCGTGTCCGACTCTTGTGACCCTGTGGACTGCAGCCCGCCAGGCTCCTCTGTCCATGGGATTCTCCAGGCAAGAATACTGGGGTGGGTTGCAATTTCCCCCTCCAGGGGATCTTTCGCACCCAGGGATCAAACCTGGGTCTCCTGTCTTGCAGGCAGATTCTTTACCAACTGAGCTCCAAGGGAAGTCTAGCTGCTAACATAAAGGAAACTAATTTTCCTGATAGGCATTTTGTTAAAAATTAAAACAAAGAAAGATAGGACTGCCAAACCTGACTCTTTTTCATCCTTCCAGATTCATCCTTTTTCAAAAACCCCAGCTTCATAGTTCTCTGATTGCAGATTCTAACCAAGGTGGGCAGAGCAAAGCTCGTTTCCTAAGGGAATGAGACTGGCAACCAGGGCTGTGAATCACCAAAGGGAAGTGTTGGCAGAGAAACACTTCAGGATCCAGTAATAGGCCGAGTCCTGGGCTTGCACAGATAGGCTCTCAACGTGGCCGTGCCAGGGCCCTTCTCAGTTTCGACAACCAGTGACCTTACCCAAAAGTGGATACACAGAGAGGATAGCACAGTCACAAGTGGGCATGGATTTTTATTCTCAGTGCACAATAGTTTGGTTTCTGCTCATCAGCAACAGCTTCATTGTTCTAAAAAAAGATCTCTTTTTTTCCTTCTTTTAAAACTCCCCTTCCATTCTTCCTGTCTCAATGGAACAACATATTTGAATTTCAGAATTGCCTTTTATAGCATTTTTTCCCCTAAGAACCATATAAATACATGCAAAACATTGTACAGAGAGCTTAAATAATATTAAAATGCAAATACAGACTGGGTGTACTGTTTAGCGGAACTGTAGAGTATAGCCACACACACTGGGGTACACATTGCTTTGATATCACCGTTTGTGTATGTCATGCAGATCACAATAATCAATTTCTGGTTTTTTTTTTTTCTTTTATACAAAATACCAGTGCCTGTTATACTAGTTACTGAAAAGAAAAAAAAAAAAGGAACTCAAAATCCCTATGCATGTGCTAATTTGAAACAACGTAGATAGGTTTGTTGGCACATGTATACGGCATACTCACATACAGCATATATACACACAGGGGGACACATGAATGAAAGGCCAATTCAGCCGTGGGGAGCTCACCTCCCCCCACCTCTCCTAGTCAGGAGGAAAGGGGACAGCAGGTCTAACAGCGGGCTGGGGAGGGCAGCACTGAGCTAAACGGAGGCCATGTTGGGCCTCTTCTGAGGAACAGCCTGTAAAGGCTTAAGAGAGCAGGCATTTACAGAGGGTCCCACCCCCACCACTGCAGCGAGGGGGTCCCCAGCTGTGCAGACGGAGGAAGAGGAAGTGTGCACTTTGGGATGGCGCCATGGGCTGCTTCAGTCACTGGGCATGGGAGACAGGAAAGAGAAGAAGTGATGAGTTGAGAGGCTTCAGGACGCATGTGAGCTTGCCGTGCCCCTGGGCTTTGGCAATGAGGTAATCACTCAGATTTAACTGTGCGATTCTCCCCTCTGAAGCTCAAGGGAAGAAGTGCAAACCTGAAGAACTCACAAGTGCCTGCGGGATTTCTTGGTCTCTCTACCACACTTAGAGATGGAGAGTCATTTTAGAAGCAGAGGACACCTATGGGAAAGATCTAGTCAAGATTGTCACCTAGGGCTAGAACCAGCCTTTATTTTTCCACGTAAAGCCATTATCTCCTATCTAATATATTGCATGAAACTTTTCTAGGGGAGGGGGAAAAGTCTCAAATCAAATCCTTGCACAAAAAAACCACTAATGGAAAACTCCAGGGGCAACAGGAGGTGAAAGAACCATAAAAAATGCAACCCCCAAATCAGAGTACCCATGCAGCCCATCTTGGGTACCACTCTACTAGCTGTTCTTCAAGAAATATAAATCTACCTGAGGTCCCTAATCCTGATCACTAGTTCCTGATACCCATTTCCATGGGGATGTGCACTTATTTCCTGCCAGCTGTTCCTTCTTCCTGGATGCCTTCCTTCCCATTGGTAATCAACTGCCCACTTTTCTAGTTTTATCAAGAGAGGAATCTAGGATAATATTTCCCCCTTTTCCCCATCAGACTCTTTTCAAATCCAAAGCACCATTTTTTGGGGAAAGGTTTATTAACTTATGCCATATTTATTCACTGCCAGTTGGATCACTGAAACTGAATAGGAAAAAAAAAAACACATATAAAAAATATATGCACATAAGCACTTAAACTTGCTCAATTCCATATCAGCAAAATTTATATTAAAAAGTTCTAGATCCAACAAAATTCTTCCCCCTAAGCATAAAGATGGCTGTTTGGAGAAAGGTAGTATGGTGCATTGGTTTTAAAACCAATTGCAAATACACTGTGAGTCACCTGTCATATCTAACAGTCGATTTTGTGCCCCCTTCCACAGGGTTACATGCAGCACTTTATTTTAAATCCTTTAAACAAAATACATATGGCTGACTCAAAAAATATCAGTTTATAATCTAAAGAAAACTATATATTGTTTGTATAATATTTCTATATTTTCTCTCTTACTACAGAAATTAGAATACACAGAAAAAATCCCATTGACTTTAAACAAGTAGACACAAGCCCTCAAGGGTAAACTTGTCAGGCACCATGAGAGTCTTTCGGGAGCAGGAATGATAAAATAGCCTCCAAAGTTTGTTTTAAAAACTGATCTGAGGTAATAAAAGACTCGACAGAACTAAATCTTCAAATTACTTAAGAAATATATATGTGAACATCGAACACCTCGGGTGAGCTATTTTTCCCCCCATTAGTACTGAAGATGGAGAAAAAAGGTCACTGAAACATGTAACTTTTACAAAACCAAAATCAGATTTGGGGGCTGATGTACTAATGGGAATGTGCAGGGGGTACAATTTCTTTATTTTCCCTTCTTAGGGCAGCTCTGGTGAGAAGGGGAGGGGTGAGGGAGCCACAGGAAAAGGCTGGAGAGGACAGCTCAGGTCAGCGGACCCCCAGATGGAAATGTGGCAGTCCCCAGCCGCCTCAAGGCCCTTCTCCCCGTCCCCATCAGTCGAGAGAGAGGGGAGAGGCTTCATTTATCCGATGGAGATGGGACTTGGCTGACATGAGCTGACTCCTGCACAGAAGAGCTTATATCAGTGCAGCAGGGAGAGAAATGGAGAAACTGCAAATGCGGCTCCATCCCGTCCCACTGAGGGGCACTTAAAAATCTCCTAGTCAATTCTCTGGCTCCTGAGAGCCAGGCAGGGAAGGGGATGCTCTGGGCAGCGCTCAGGGAGAGAAGGCCCAGGGCCTAACTGAGCCACACTGAGCGTTCTAGGAGGGTGTGCAGGGTGTAGGGCGTGGGAGCGAGGAGGGGAGCCTCCTTTCGCTCCTTTAAGTCAGCAGAGTGTCACTGGAGCCATATAGTTTCAAAATCAGAATATCTGAGAAAGGCTGGGGCCCTTTCAGTGACTAGCTGAGCTAGGGGACAGAGCAGAGTAGAATTAGAAAACTGAAGGCAGTGTCCAAGCTGACCCGTCACCTGAACTCCAGGGTTCTGGCTTCTCCGAGGAAGGGCTTCTCAGATCCTGCTGCAAGGGCACTTTGGCCTCTCCCGCGCCTTCTCAATCGTCACTGCCCCCACAATCAGGCCCTACCTGAGAAGAGCCTTAGCAGATGGCTTTGAAAGCAGTAGTGGTTACCCCAAGGAGGACTCCTAGTTGGTTTCGATGGTCTGTCTTGTTCTAGATCTGCCAGCTTCTGTTCCTTAATATCCAAGACCAGTTAGGAGGCAGGGTCAATCTTAATTCATTCCTTTGCCACCACTTTAGGAAAAGGAAGACGCTCAGGCTTCAGGTAAAAACTACAAACCACATATGTGTAAGCTTCATGGTCAAGGCTAATCTTCCTGGCACTTAGAAACCACACACACCCGGCAAGATGGCAGTTTAGAAGCAGATAACCTGGCAACAACAGAGATATAGTACTACCTGCTCTCAACTGCTTCCAAAGCACCATTAGCAAAGAAATGTATCTGTCTCTAGAAATATATCGAGAGTTCCATCGGGGCCGGAAGGGAGAAAGGTCAAAGTTGACTCAACTCACCCATATTCTTTCCATTTTCTTAATCATCACAACTTAAAAAAAGAGTGAAGGTAAGGAAGACAGTGGTCACAAAGGACCAAGAGATTGTGGGCAGGTTTGATTGGAAGGGCAGAAAGAAGTTAAGGGCCCTAGGTATAAGTTTTCAAAATGGAAAAATTGTTTTAAAACAATCTGATTCTGTACCTTCCATTCTTACCTCCACACATTTCATTTGATAATGTTTGCAGCTCTGAATTTTGAACTGAGCTCATACTGGCTCCTGAGAGCCAGGCAGGGAAGGGGATGCTCTGGGCAGCGCTCAGGGAGAGAAGGCCCAGGGCCTAACTGAGCCACACTGAGCGTTCTAGGAGGGTGTGCAGGGTGTAGGGCGTGGGAGCGAGGAGGGGAGCCTCCTTTCGCTCCTTTAAGTCAGCAGAGTGTCACTGGAGCCATATAGTTTCAAAATCAGAATATCTGAGAAAGGCTGGGGCCCTTTCAGTGACTAGCTGAGCTAGGGGACAGAGCAGAGTAGAATTAGAAAACTGAAGGCAGTGTCCAAGCTGACCCGTCACCTGAACTCCAGGGTTCTGGCTTCTCCGAGGAAGGGCTTCTCAGATCCTGCTGCAAGGGCACTTTGGCCTCTCCCGCGCCTTCTCAATCGTCACTGCCCCCACAATCAGGCCCTACCTGAGAAGAGCCTTAGCAGATGGCTTTGAAAGCAGTAGTGGTTACCCCAAGGAGGACTCCTAGTTGGTTTCGATGGTCTGTCTTGTTCTAGATCTGCCAGCTTCTGTTCCTTAATATCCAAGACCAGTTAGGAGGCAGGGTCAATCTTAATTCATTCCTTTGCCACCACTTTAGGAAAAGGAAGACGCTCAGGCTTCAGGTAAAAACTACAAACCACATATGTGTAAGCTTCATGGTCAAGGCTAATCTTCCTGGCACTTAGAAACCACACACACCCGGCAAGATGGCAGTTTAGAAGCAGATAACCTGGCAACAACAGAGATATAGTACTACCTGCTCTCAACTGCTTCCAAAGCACCATTAGCAAAGAAATGTATCTGTCTCTAGAAATATATCGAGAGTTCCATCGGGGCCGGAAGGGAGAAAGGTCAAAGTTGACTCAACTCACCCATATTCTTTCCATTTTCTTAATCATCACAACTTAAAAAAAGAGTGAAGGTAAGGAAGACAGTGGTCACAAAGGACCAAGAGATTGTGGGCAGGTTTGATTGGAAGGGCAGAAAGAAGTTAAGGGCCCTAGGTATAAGTTTTCAAAATGGAAAAATTGTTTTAAAACAATCTGATTCTGTACCTTCCATTCTTACCTCCACACATTTCATTTGATAATGTTTGCAGCTCTGAATTTTGAACTGAGCTCATAAACAGCATAGACTCATAGGGTAAAAATCCAGAAGTAAGGAGACTGGTGACATAGGTATGAACGTTGGGGAGAATTGGAGGTGGGGTAGACGCCAAGATGATTTTCGTCATTTCTTTCAAAATGACTACTGACACATCCGAGGAATAGATCCACCACTCATCACTTGCCTGGGGCTTAACGGGGTCCTGCTGCAAACCCCAACTCGAGTTTCAGTTAAAATGCTCGTAGGTCTGTGCTCTTGCCTTTTCATACCTGGGAGCAGGCGACACAACAGTGAGAACTCCCATTATCACCTTACTGATGGGACAGATGAAAAGGGAGACAGGGAGGGCAGGAATGGGAAGCAGAAAACGAAGTTCACACTGAGGTCTCCAGGCTGTGTAGAGGGCTGTCCGAGCGGGAAGCAGCAACTTGTACCCGGCAGCAATCCACCGAACTGTTGTTTTTGTTTGCTTGTGGAGTGACCTCACCGTCGGGCGAGGACACCCTAGTCCCAGGCTTAGACACGTTTTCAAAAATTTCCTCTTCTTGCTCATCCAGGAGTGGTGTTCGTGGCCCCTCCTCATCTATGGTGAATTCAGGGTGGGTCATGAAGTTGTGGATGGAGTTTTGGTTCTTGGGTTTCTGAATGCTTTCGTGGAGGGAACTATGGAACGCTTTGACCACTTTGATCTACACCAGGGGAAGGAAAAGGAGGGTGAGAAAACGCAGTGGTGAGAACTGGCCAGCAGAACTGGGGACTGGGTGGTTTGACAACAGAAACAAAGCCCAAACGACAGAACACGACTGCCCCACAACCCAAACCAAAAGTATGAGAAGAGATCATGAAACACCAGAACATCACGTGACTTCAATTTCAAGCACTGAGGTGGGGTGGGGAGAGTGAATAATGACACACAACCAGAATATTTCAAAGCTGCATACAAAAAGTAGAAAACCCAAAGCAAAGTTAGCATTTCCAAACAATCTACTCTTGAAATTAAATAGGAAACAAAAAGATTCATTAGTTCTTCTGGATGGAGGGCAAGGACATTGGAAGTAGATGCAGTTTAACAGTCAAACTTAAAAGATGATCCAGACATGTGGCTTTCTGTGTTGGGGCCAAATATTTCGTGAGTGTGGAATGGAAGATTACACATTGAAGTTTAGTTATCTGTTGAAAACCCTGAATAAGCCAAACACGTATCAATTTGCATACAATGCACGTTGGGTGATAAGCGACCATTAATACTGTGCGGCAAGGCAGACAATACCGTGCAGCTGTGTTAGCAGCATGCAAGAAATCAAAATTCTTATACGCTCCAATTTAATAATTGCTCTTTCAGTCAGGAAACATGCATATGTTTATATCCCACGATCTCCACTGTGTCCTCTTCCCCCAAACAAAGCAGAACTCCACTCCTTCAGCCCCTCCCCTTGAAGAGGTGGACAAATAACAGGGATCACAGCTGCCCCCTCCGAGGCTGACAGAGGGCTCTCTCTCAGTTCAGATGCGGTTGGACGGGTGCGGCCATGACTCTGGCGCACAGCAGCTGTGCCGAGTCACAGAGCTTTCTCCAGCTGTTTGTAAATTACGAAGAGGAACATGATCTTAGGTAGGGGAGGGAGAGCGTGGGCTCAGAACAGAAGCCACTCAGGCCAGCAGGCTTTCCTGATGGGATGGATCAAGAGGATGGACGAAAGGGAGCCACCTGCAGTTTGTCAAAGGGGATACACTCCTGTGGGTGTCACAGGCTTTGCTCTACTGCACAACAGAGGAAGGGGTTCAGTTTAGAAGAGAAGAAAAGACATTTGACAAGCACTGACCCCTCTGCCCAGCCTTCACTTTATCCATAGGCACCAGCTCTCTGGCAGCTGTTTTTCCAAACTGAAAACCTCTCTGAGGTACGCGTTAGAACTTGGGTTGGTAGTACTAGAGTAGGGGGCAAGGTGGGATCCTGAGAGGCTGGAGAGAGAGGGGAAAAGAAAGCTGTCGTAGGACAGTTTCAGTTCTGGGAGGTGGCTGATACTAGAATGATCCCAAAGTTCTTTCATCAGAAGAGAAATGGAAATAACGCAGGAGAGACTGTTGAGGTGGGAGAGGGGAGACAAGTGATGGGGGCTGGGGTGGGGGCACCTCTTCCAGCAAAGAACACCTTCCTGAAGAATATGGACCCAGGAGAGCACACAGAGAGGNGATCCCAAAGTTCTTTCATCAGAAGAGAAATGGAAATAACGCAGGAGAGACTGTTGAGGTGGGAGAGGGGAGACAAGTGATGGGGGCTGGGGCGGGGGCACCTCTTCCAGCAAAGAACACCTTCCTGAAGAATATGGACCCAGGAGAGCACACAGAGAGGCAAATAAACTGTGCAGCTTGTCTCAACGCTTCCTGTCACTGTACAGAACCTTCAAAAGTAACACACAAAGAAGGTTCACGGAAGTTGCATCTCTGCCAGCTAAGGCTTTCTTTACCTTGCCTCACTCCACAGCACACTGGCAGACCCACAGGACAGAGGGCACTCAGGGCTTACAAGGCAGAGGACGCTGTCACTCAGAGACATCCGTCCAGCGCTTCAGCCAAGAAGACTCGAGGAACCTGGGTACACATTCACCTTGCTGCACACAAAGTTAGGGTCTATTCTTCTATCCCTTTGGTAAGATCGGATGGAATCCAGGTTACATCTGGGTTTCAGGAAGTCCCGAGTTATAATGGGTCTACATCAAATCTTAGAGCAAAGCACCTGGATGAAGTGAGACCTAATCCAATGCCCTCAAAGCCACACTCCCCCTGCAGGAGTGCTAGCACAGCCCACTCTTTTCACTCTTCCGATCTCCTCATTTCTAACACGTGCTACAGGCAACAGGCACCTCTATACCATGAGCTGGTCATCTTCAGTATCAGTGATTTTCAAACTTCCTGCTTCTGTTTTTTTTTTTTAAGCAACTGAATACTTTGTTAAAACAATTATATGTTAAGTCCAACCTAGAAAACAGATGTTTAAAAACAGGGGTCGCAATGAGGTTCTGGAGGCCTGTTTGGTGGCCTTGCCTCTCACCTGTTGGGGGGATGAGTCGCTGTTACAGGCAAACAATAAGGGAGATGAAGGTGATGTGGGGTGGAAAAGATAGGGACAGTTTCTTCTTTAGGGGAGCAAGGAACAGTCGTCCAGCTAGGTAACAGGGCTCTGGACTCTAAAGAGAAAGCAGCCACCTGCAAGGGAAGCTCGAGGAGAGGAGTCAGAGAGCTAGGAAGCACCATCTGGTGGCCTGGCAGGCGGAAAGGAGGGTGGTGGGCAGGGGCTGTGGGTTGTGCCAGAAGGCCCCTCAGTCCCAGCGCTGGCCTGGGAGACTCTGTGACACGCACGGATGCCCATCACACAGCTACCTCATCACCAGCCCACCCCAGGCGGTGGCAGCCTCCCTTCCCGACGCACAGTGCCCGGTGCCCGAGCAGTGTGTGCGGGACAAGACACAGATGGAGGCGGGTGCTGGGCAAGCTTCAGGCCCTCTCCACTTGGCCAATCCACCTTTCCTTCCCCAGTCACCGTCGCTCAGAGTCTCTGGGAAACGTCCCTTCTGGGGCGCTTATCCTACAGGTGAAAGTGGCTGATTGAAGAGCAACTGTTTCTCACGGCTCGGAGGCCCGAACCGGGCTGGACCTTAGATTAGGCATGAGTGCTAAGGGCCACTCTCTGGAGTTCAGTGAATGGGAAGATGCAGATTCCCTTTTCTTCAGCTGGTATTCTGCAGTTTTCCTTTGCAGAAGTGAAGGGAAGAGAAGGAATTAGGGCCTTCCTAGGGAGGGAAATCTTGGGCTTCCCAGGCGGTGGTAGTGGTAAAGAACCTGCCTGCCAATGCAGAAGACAGAGAGACACAGGTTCAATTCCTGGGTCAGGAAGATCCCCTGGAGGAGGGCATGGCAACCCACTCCAGTATTCTTGCCTGGAGAATTCCATGGAGCCTGGCAGGCTATAGACCACAGGCTCACAAAGAGTCGGACATGACTGAAGCAACTTAGCATGCAGAGAGGGAAATCTTAGAGATCCGTCTGCCGAAGGTTAGATAAATAATTGAATTTGTTTGGAAATCTGGAATGGGAAATGGGTTTTTAAATGCCTGACTATAACTTCTAGCCCTCCAGTAAGAAGGCACAGCTGGAGGAAGAGCAGGTATGGCCTGACTCTCCGGGTTTTCTATCTTTGAGGGGTTGCACCGTATCCGCCACCAGCAACTCGACATGAGCCCAGTGGTCTCTGTCTTTTGCTTAGTGTCCTCCCACCTTCAAATCACCAGGAGAGTTGACACTAACCCTTCCCAACAGAGAGGCAGGGTTTAAAATAGAACAAAAACTAATTAGAAGGACATGGTAAAGCCAGAAGAAAGCAGGGAACAAGAGGAATACGGGAGGACTAGAGCGAGAGAGCCTTGCATGCTGGTGGGGTAAGACATAGGTCTTGGCTGACTTTGGGCCTAAAGACTATGCATCTACATAAACCTCCTCTCCCCCTGCTCCTCACACCTCACGTAAGAACACTTAGGGCTGGCTAGAAAGACAATGGATAACCTAGGTCTGATCATCCTACACACTCACAATCAAGTGAACCACAGATAAAGCAATTGCTCTTTCTTTACTCCCCATCCCAGGGCTGGAGTGGTGGTATCCAGGAGTTGGGGAGAAAGAAACAGACTAAACACTCAGATATTTGAAGCTCACAATATACTTAATACAGAGAGACTCCTTCCCCACCAAATACTTTAACAGCACTATCAGCAAAGAGCCTTCTATTTCCTCTCTGGGTCCCACTTGGGGAAGGTAAAAAGATCAGGAATAGGAAGGCATAAGCATTAGCAATAATCCAATAATCTACCTATAATCTACCAGATCTTAGAGTGAGCCCTGATGGCATTCTGGTTGACAGGATGACTGAGAAAGGGGTCCTAAAACTTTACAGCCAAACTAAAATGTGAAGTGTTGGTTATAAGTAAAACAATCAGATTAGAGGAAAGGAGGAAAACAAAAAAAAAAAGGTTGCTCTTCAGAAATTCCTAAAAGAAAAAAAAATTTTTTTAAACAGGTGAAAAATAAGTTATTTTGATCTTTTTATATATTTCTCCTATGAGACGTGAATGAATAGATTCTTAAACCAGAGTTTGGCTTAAGATCCCTGAAAAGTAGAACAATGGGGATGCTCAGACCTGTGGATGTGAACTGAACATCTTTTCTTCACATTCAGTTATGCCAATACTGCCAGCTAACAGTGGAGTGGCGGCCAAAAAGACACTATTAGTATTGGCCAAACTCGACACTGATTCAACTATGACAGATCTACTGCTTAAAAAAAACAGGAATAGCAGCTCCTTTCATGCCCTTTTTTCAGGAGATCTCAAATTTGCCCCTAGATGAAGGGAGTTCCCGAGTCTTCATTTGGCTTAACCTGACACCTAACCTTAGGAGATAAGAGTTGACACTCAAAGGAGCAGAAGGAGAGGAAAGGAACAACACCTTCATACAGAGCAACACACAAAGTAAAGTAAAACAAACAAACAGAACTCAAGGAAGGAACAGGCAATGCAGGGGAACAATCAGAAAACAAGATGACTGTCTTTAAAATGGTTACGGTTTAATAGCTTTTCAACATTAAAAAAAAAAACCAGTCAAATCAAAGGGCACACAGCTAGTAGTGAAGTGGGGATTTTGCCCCAACTTTTCTGTCCTTAACTCAAAGATCAAAGGGAAAAACCAAAAGGAAAAGATAACCACGACTGGTTAAAGTGAATGCCACGTGCTCTCTGGTGGTCATTTCAGCAAATCATGCATCATAATAGACATCACTCACTGCCCAGAGTAGGAGATGAGACAGCAGCAGCAACGGAAGTGGTGGGGGGAGATTTGATTGGTGCAACTGTTACATAGGATGAGCTAGGAACATGTTTTACATCAAGGTGTTGACCCATGGTCTGGCGCTTTNAAATCATGCATCATAATAGACATCACTCACTGCCCAGAGTAGGAGATGAGACAGCAGCAGCAACGGAAGTGGTGGGGGGAGATTTGATTGGTGCAACTGTTACATAGGATGAGCTAGGAACATGTTTTACATCAAGGTGTTGACCCATGGTCTGGCGCTTTAGGACTCCCTTAAAAGAGGCTCCCGTCTGGAATGTGTTAATTACGTCGATCTGCAAAGAATCAGAAAGTGAGACAGCTTTGCTCCACAGTCAGAGAGAAGTGAGAAAAGAGGAAGGGAAGGTCCAAGAGGGTTAGGGGAGGGGATGGAGAGAGCTGGGGAAAGGGGATGGGAGATGGGAAGCCAGAGAGAATCCCTCACACACAAAACAACAGTCAGGAGAAGGGGGGGAAATCGTTAATTGCACATCACACTTCATTTAAGGAACAGTTTGCCATGGAGTTTCTACATACCCAGCCAGAATCTAGCCTTCCCTTCCCTTCCCTTTTAGCCTATGATGGACACTTGAGGTGTGCTGGAGTCCAAACATATCTAAAATTAAAGGGACTTTTCCCACTCCTGACTCCTGACAGAGAGTGACAGCTTATTCACAGCTTTGACCCATACTCTTGAAAAAATAAAGCATGCAATTTAAGATAGTTGGCAAAGTATATATTCCTGAGTTTTGAGGCTCAGGAACTCTAAACCAATTAAATTGATTACCTATTCTTGCAGATTTTCCAGGAAAACAACTTATGTGTTCAAACAGAGGCAATATAGTAGCCCATACACAAGTGGCCTTGGGGAAAAGGCTCCTAGACCACGAAACTGCTGGGCTCACCCTCTTCTGGGTTATTCTCTGAGATACCCTTTCCTTGGGTGGAAGTGGACAAGGTCTCTGAAGGCGGAGCACAGGGGCCAGGCCCTTAGAGAGAAGGCCTCCAACAGCAGTTGTGCGCTGGCGTCCCGGAAGCACTGGCCCGAGTCAGTCATGAGCTCAGAAGGTAGACGGGCCCAGGAGGAGGAGCTGGCTGAGAGTGGCGGCCGAGGGTCTAGCCCTGCACAAACTGCCTCTGATTTTCAGGGTCCAACTCCTCAGAGACAGAGGCAATGAAGGCCATTTGTCTTCTGACAGTGGCCTTGATCTGAGGCCTCGGTAACCTACCACCCTCATCCCTGACTTCTGACTAACAAGGAACAGATCAAACAGAAGTCCCTTACCCTTCAGGATCTGGTAGACTCACCTTAAAAATGCCCAAATGCCTAACACCACAGGTCAGTCTACCAGGGAGGTGGGAGAGGTGCTGACTGCATTCATCTAACCTCACTTCCCCAGGTGAGAAGGTGGGAGAGCAGGGACCTTGTGAATCAGACAGTTGCTCTTATTTATAAAGCTTCCTGAGAAGCCATGAAATGTTTAGGGCGAGTTTCTGGATTCTTGACACAGTCCTCACTTCCAAGGGATGGAGGAGCCTGACGCTGTGGGAGAAAAAGGTCTGCATGTGGGAAGGGCTCAGCCACACGGAAGAAGGGGCTGGAGAGTCACTCCTCGGGCTTGTTAAGGCCACAAGGCCCCAAACAATGAAGCTGGAAGTTTACCAAGATTCAAGCCCTCGAGTTTCCCAAACTTCCGCTCTCTAGTGCTTTTAGGTCTCCCAGAGTTACAGGGACCAGGACGGGACAGAGCCTGGCACTTCCCATCTCAGGTGCTGCAAGGAGAATGACAAGGACCAGCTCTGCTGAGTGAAGGGCTGATGCCAGGAGAGGGCTTTAGGATCCAGGGTGAAGGTGAGCACAGTCAGCCACAGCTGCTGTGGAAACAGGGGTGATGGCACAGACTGCTCATCACAGCGTCTCTCACAGGTCGCCTATGTTGCCCAAGTTCAGGCTCTAATGTCATTCTGGCCCAGGTGTCTCTTGCTCCAGCAGAGAAAGCTAGTATACTTAAAGCTATGTAGGCAGCAAAACCAGAGAGGTACAGAGTCGAGGGGATGGACACTGGTGGTGGAGGGAAGGGACGATCCATGAGTCTCAGCCCCAGGAGCGAAGCCTGGGAAGGAGCCACGAGACACTGGAACGAGGGGATCCTGGCTAGGAAAAAATGTACATAGTAGAAGAGGAGGCAGATGATCCTGAAGGGAAGAAAAGAAGACAGGTTATTCTGAAAAGAGCAGACCTGCAGGGAAGCACCGAGGCCTCAGAGACGGGAGCCACAGGCACCGAGCTCTCAGGGTCCGGGGGGCCCTGGCTGGGGGTGCACGTGCAGCCTGGAGGGGGTGCTGCTGTGGAAACTCTGCAAGTGCTAAGGGGGCTTTTGCAGACCCCTGGGATTTCCCTCTGCAAGGAGGAGCTCCAGACAGGGGAAAGGGGCCCCAGGATTTCCCTCCCTAGCCCTGGCTCCCCATTTTCATCTGCTGTCTTGTCTACAGGAGACCAGTTCCCAGCTGCTACAGAAGTCCTCCCTTATCTGCAGGGGATAAATCCCAAGACCCCCAGTGGATGCTTGAAATCGCAGACAGTGTTAAATCCTGTATATACTATGCTTTTTCCTAGACCGATGGGCAGGTAGCTGATATAGTGAGGATATGATAGGCAATGGAATGATTTACATCCAGAGTGGGGCAGTATGAGATTCATCAGCTACTCAGAACGGCATAAAATGGAAAACTTATGAGTTATTTATTTATGGTATTTTTCACTTAATATTTTCAGATTGTGGGTGACCACAGGTAATTGAAACCAAGGAAAGCAAAGTCATGGATAAGGGGCGATCACTGTATTTACCTTAGAATATCCATTTCACCTTTCTTTCCTAGAAAGTGGTGGGCTTGATGAAGGAACTTTTGAACCACCTGCAGTGCTGTTTAGAGGGTGAAATTTACTTCTGGGATCTCTAGCCAATCTGCAGAGATTCATAGGCCTGTTTTCTGGAGAATACCTTTGAGAACTTGGGGATTTACAGCTCCCTGAGACAGGAAATTTTAGGACTAACACAATAGAGGTATGTGAGGTAAGAACAGGGGAGTGCCTAGACCAGGCCATTTACCCAGGAAAAGGTAGCTACAGTTGCTGCATGAAAGGTGGGGAGAAAAAGTTACTGTAGGGCTAGAAGCAAGGGACTTATGAGCAGCAGGAGCAGCTTCTATCCCATTTCAGAGATCGCAGAAAGGGAAATGGTGTGAAGAAATTTCTGGGGAGAAAATCTGAACCTGTAAAAGACACTCAGGCACCAAGAGACTGCTGTTATTTATATACACTTAGCAATAAGGTTCCCCATCATGGTCTTACATTTTGAGTGGGGAAGACATAAAAGAGAGAGTTTCTTTTACAAAGACCCTCCAGATAACATCTACATTCCCTTAATAGCAGCTTGAGGATGTACAGTAAATGTCTGCTGGGGAGGATGGTGCAGAGATACTGTCTGAACCCTTTCTTCTGCAGGGTCAGGAAAAACTCTGAACATTTCCCACCGGAGGTTAGGCCTGGTGCTTACAGGAGACTGGAAGCAGGAAGATGCCTACCCGGGAAGGGTGGGGAGTGGCCTTCAGACAAACCCAAAACTAGAGGACCATGCCAGGAGCTGGGGCCCTGTGTTCTGGGCTCTCCACGATCACTCTCCTCTCAGAGGAGCCCAAACTGCTGCCTCTGCCTCTGTTTAGCTTGAAGCAGGGGGGCCTGGGCTACCCACCAGTGAGAGGGCCTTAAGAAGGGTAGAGACACTGGCCACCAAGAACTCCTGCCCTCCCAACACCTCCCAATAAAGACGGACGGGATTCCTCCTCCAGGGCAAGGTCAGGCCACCATCAGCATACCTGAGTCTGGATGCGGTTCAGGCCCCGGAACCAGAGGATCTGGCCTCGGCGCAGCTCCATCTCCGCGTGGTCGATCTCGTCCAGCCCCTCGGCATCCTTGGTGATCTCCTCTTTGGTGGTGCCGTGCCCGGCCTCCTTCAGGAACTTCAAGGATTGGGTAGGTATCGTGGAAATGACCTGAGAGCAGGTGCAGCCAAACGGGAGACGCCAGGATCAGGGTGAGAAGAGCTGTCACCCGGCTGCGCGCGTCAGGCTCTGGGCAAGTCACGCTTGGCCCCAGCACCCCTCTCCCTGGGAGGGAGAGCAGAGGGAGAAGCACCAGCCCGCCTGGGCCAGCATCTTCCAGGGCCCGACCAGCTGTCTGCACTTGCGGACGCCCGAAGGAGAACTTAAATTCTAGTGTCTGACCAGCATCTGCCTTGTGACGCACTTTATTCTCCTCCTCCTGTCTCAGTTCTCTTTTCATTTTGCCGTCTGTCTCTTAAGGGAATGCGTGCTACATGGCGGGAATGCGCACTAAAGGGTGGCAATGTGCAGTACACGGTGGGAATGCGTGGTACATGGTGGGAATGTGCGCTACATGGTGGGAATGTGCGGTACATGGTGGGAATGTGCGGTACATGGTGGGAATGCGTGGTACATGGTGGGAATGCATGCTAAAGGGTGGGAATGCGTGGTATAGGGTGGGAGTGCACGGTACACGGTGGGAATGCGCGGTACAGGGTGGGAGTGCACGGTACAGGGTGGGAGTGCACGGTACATGGTGGGAATGCGCGGTACAGGGTGGGAATGCGTGGTACAGGGTGGGAATGCGTGGTATAGGGTGTTACACGTTGTACAGGGTGGGAACGCGTGGTGCAGGGTGGGAACGCGTGGTGCAGGGTGGGAACGCGTGGTACACGGTGGGAATGCGCGGTATAGGGTGTTACACGTTGTACAGGGTGGGAACGTGTGGTGCACGGTGGGAACGCGTGGTACAGGGTGGGAATGCGTGGTACACAGTGGGAACGCATGGTACACGGTGGGAATGCGTGGTACATGGTGGGAACGCGTGGTACACAGTGGGAATGCGTGGTACATAGTGGAAGGGGACACAGACAAGANCGGTGGGAACGCGTGGTACAGGGTGGGAATGCGTGGTACACAGTGGGAACGCATGGTACACGGTGGGAATGCGTGGTACATGGTGGGAACGCGTGGTACACAGTGGGAATGCGTGGTACATAGTGGAAGGGGACACAGACAAGAATCTGGGGCAAGACATGGCTGGGGACAAGACGGTCACGACGTGTGTGTGTGCACAAGGGGGATGGAAGGCTGTCGGAGGGGAGGGGTCCTCTTCTCAGTTTCCACAAGCTAAGTGATTCCTCTCTTATAAAACTACAGTGAGAGGACCCTGAAAGTCTTTCTGGGCTTCGGGTGAGAAAGTGGATGGGGCAGCCCACAGAAGAAGGGACATATGCATATTCTCAGAGGACATGGAGCAGGAGCCCGGGCTTGCGCTTCCAAGTGAATCACTCAGTAAGCTCAGTGCCTGCCGGTCAGCTCTCTTTTACAAACAAGGAGAGAGGCAGACAGGGCTCAGCTGCGAAAGGGGGGCTGCGTGAGCCGTCCTACGTGGAGTCAAACGTTTGCAACAGAACGTCCACATGCCGCTTTCGGATGTTGGAAGGAGCTGTTGTGATACAGAAGGCTTCAAGGCCACATGGCCACATGTGAAACTCGATCCAGGTGAGTGTTTCAAACAGTACATGAAACAAGAAAGCTTTAGGGGCCCACTGGTAAACAAACAGCAAACAGAGCAGGTTGGAGGGACGTGAGTTAGGAACTGGGATAGGGATTAATCAGGGAGGCAACTAGGAGGCATGGAAGAAATAACCAGCAGGTCACTGGGGTAAAGCCTGCAGTCCTGGGAGGAAACTTTGGGGCCAATTAGAGCAAAGCCTCCACTACTCAGGTGGCTGGGCACCGATCAGTGGAGACCTGGGGTCTGCAAAGCAGAAGCGTAGCCCAGGGCAGAATTAATGATGAGGGGGAGTTGTAAAGTGGTACTAGGGAAGCAATCAAAGTCTTATCAAACCTGATTATATGATTATAATGTTAACAGCTAACATTTATGGAGTATTTACAAGGTATTAGACATTTGTCTAAGTCATTTCTATATGGAAACTGGGTTGCTGATTAAGAATGATTCACTATGGCCTTGCTATCCTGAGTTGTGGAATCTGAGGCAGAGCTGCTAAGAAATGTTCTCACTATGATGCCGTTTGTAAAGAACCACCAGGATTCAAACCAAGGTATTCGGTTGCAAAGTCTGGGCTTTGAACCGTACGCTATACTGCTTCTCTGGAGACCACGTGAGTCTGAATTCATCTTAGGTGATGGTCAGGCATTCATCCTGGGTAAGGTGAGGGTGAGAAACAGCAGAGGCGAGGGAGTCCTCCGCGTGATGCAGAGCACGCACAACCAGACTGCAGCGTCACTGCAGACATGGGCTTTGGAAACGCTTCTGCTTCTCAGACCTTTACTTTTTTCTTTTTCTTAGTGAAATTAGCACTGAAAATTTCCACTTCCATCTCTGAGAAGCTAAGGGATTTGTCTGTCTCCAGGCATGATTAGAGAAGAGATCAGAAGTCTCTGAAGTGGCAGGCACTAAGCATTCTGCTTGGAACCCTTCAAGATGGAAAGAACCTGAAAACCTGGTGGCAGAGGGAACGGGGAAGCAGAACACAAAGGTCTGGAGCTGGGCAGGTCTCCAAAGCCGCTTGTTCCATCTCATCTAGGGGAGGGGAGGTCTGCCGGCTGCGTGGCTGCGCGACCACAGGAAGGCTGTCTGTACTCACCTGGCCCCACAACAGCTCTCCAATACCAATGAAGAGGCACCAGAACCACTGGGACAGGGTGAGGTTTGTACAACTGAAGGGCTTGCCCCCAAATTCCACGATGATGATCTAGAACAGACAGAGAGGCAGCCTGTGACTGGGAGGCAAGTAACAGGTAGCCAGCCCTCTAGTCAAGGCCACCAAAGCCACGTCAGCTCCCTGCCCCAGGATCCCTGCAGTGCAAGCCCTGGTCTGCTTGTTGGGGAAGGAGAAAGAGGAGACCCAGACGGGGGGAAGGGAAGAGAGACGCCAGTAGTCTTTGCAGAGCCTTCTGATGGGGAGTTTCCAGTCACTGTGAACACTATTAATGCAAAGGTGAGGGGATCAAGGGGAGCTAAGGGCTTCCTGTGACTGAAGCCAACAGTGACAGAGAAGGGAAACTCAGGAAGTGTGCAAGTAAGGAAGAGGCAGACACTGTTGTGCTCATCATCTCTTGCATGCCGCCGGTCTTGGGATATCTCTGACGGTGGCGAGAGGAAAGGAGCTCGATCCTTTCACCAGCAGGGCAGTCTTGCCCTTGACTCCAGCCCCACAGAAGGGATCCACATCAGGCTCATCTGCAACTACACGTGCCACCATGCCATTTCTTCTCCTTTACTTTTTTTTTTTTTTTCTTCTCCTTTACTCTTGAATCGTGTAGCATTTTGTACCATGAGCCCTTTCAGAACAAAGCGGCAGGGACAGAGAGACGCCTATTCGGCACCTGCGTGCACATTTCAAGTGCGCCGGAACGAGGCAGGAAAGGGGATAGAAGACAGTGACCTTCCTCCCAGTCACTATGTTAAATTTCTGTGTTCTCCCCTCTCACAACAGTGCATGGAATACAACATTATAAACCTCCCTGGAAGTCTGTGTGTGTTTTTAAACCATACCTAAAAAGCTGGTAACAGAGCCACTTTGAAGTAGTATTTATTTTAGAATCATAGTTATAAACATGAGAGTAACTTAACTTGTAGATCCCCTTTAGCTCTTTTGTAATTGCAGAATTATATTTTGCTGCTGTTATATTAGAATAATTTTAAATTATTTTGAGACATGTATTTTAAGTGCTAATGCAAAGGTAAATGAAAAACACTTTTTAAATGTGGGCAGTATGTTTATTTTCTCCAAAAGAATCATCAACTAAATAAAATGCCTATAATGGAAGTCACTGATGAGCAGCTGGTTTGGTCAGACATTATACAAACTTTGGTATATCACAGAATGCTTTGTTGTACTTGTGAAATTCTCTTCTAACCTGAATTTACATTCCATGGTGATAACATGGTACATGTAGTGTTATTAAAGTAAATGAACACATCAAAAAAAAAATTTCTGTGTCCTAGAAAGTTTAGGAAAGAATGCTACAAATTGTATTTTATTCACTACCAACAAGCTGCCGTGCACTGGAGCACTCGACATAGAGGGATCCAATTCTAGGGAAATGAGCAAATGAGAGCCAGCTGGGAAACCCAAGGGGTGCGGCCCGCAGCCTTGCTCCTCAGCTAACACACTGTAACGTCACAGCCCTTGTTTCTTGGCCCCAGCCTCTTCCCTCCCATCTCAGCTCATCCCACCTGGGTGATGCAGGCTCCAGTGAAGGCCCTAGCCCTCTTCTGGGGCACCCAGGCAATGCTGGCTTCCAGCGTCTGGCCTTTATCTTCCCAGACCGTCTATCCCAATCCTAGCTGGAATCTCACCTGGCCGATGAATGTGCCCAAGACCACTGAGCAGAAGATGAGGTTGTGGAAGATGCCCGAGAAGACGTTCCTCTCCCCGTGGATCTTGCGGGAGTTGATCTCATTGAAGAGCTGCATGAGCACGAAGGTGTTGAAAATAATGGTGTAGTGCTGGCTGGGCGGAGAATGCAGAGGCGCTCTCCTGCCGCTGTCGATGTCAAAGAATTTCTCACCTAGGTGGCGAGATTGAGCACACTCTCAGGGACGGCTGAGGCGGGGTCAGGACACGTGAGTGGGGCCTCACTGTTGCTCAGGGTTGGTGTCCACTCTACCCGGTCAGTGTCCCAGCCACACGGTCATCAGACGCTTTCGGGGTTAGCCCTGGTCTCAGCATTTCTGACCTTCTCTCTCAGTTTGTTCCATCCATATCTGCCTTCTTGTGTCAATGCATGGTGGTAAAACCACATGCGCTCAAGTCTGGCAGACATAGGTTTGAAACACAGTGCCGCTCTTTACTCAATATGTGACCCAGGCTTCAGTTTTATGATCTAGAGACAGGTATCACAGAGTTACCCCTGAGAGATTCTCAAGAGGAGTCAGAGAATGATATAACGCACCGCGGCGTGGGAACAGAGGTGTGCTCAGTGCGCGAAGATGCTACTGCCCCGCTGACTCAGCCTGCGCCCTGCTCCCTCCTCCCCTTGGGCCCCTCTCTGCCCACCTCCTTCTCGCATTCCACACGCTGGCCCCCACCCCATCCTCCCCAACCTCCCCGTGGCTCACCCGCAAAGACAAGGAAAAAGATGACGGTGAGCTGATAGACGGCGTGACCCAGGATGTTCTTCATCATGGTGCGTGAGATCAGAGGCTTATTGCGGCCGTAGGGCCGGCGCTTCAGCAGAGAGTCTGTAGGAGGCTCTGTGGCCAGGGCCAGCGAGGCAAAGGTGTCCATGATTAGATTAACCCACAACATCTGCACGGCCTTCAGTGGGGAGTCCTGGTAGGAAGAACAACCAGTCCTTTTAGCTTTCCTTGCAGACGACCCTCACCTCACTCGTCAGCCTCACCTTTGCCCCTGAAAGGGCCTACCTCCTGCTATCCAGTTGAGTCACACTTGGAAACTTATTTAACCTCTTTGTAACGGGGATAATACCTACTCTACAAGGCTGTTTTTGAAGATCAGAGAACCACAAATAAGTGCTTATCATGCCGGCTAACATGTAAGTGCTGCGTTAATGGTGGATACATGATCATCCTCCCACAGGAGCAGATGGACTCGGGAGAGCAAACTCCTGCTCCAACATCCCTGCAGAAACCACTGGGCCTTGCTCCTCAGCCAACACACTGTAATGTCACAGCCCTTGTTTCTTGGCCCCAGCCTCATCCCTCCCATCTCAGCTCATCCCACCTGGGTGATGCAGGCTCCAGTGAAGGCCACGATCACGGCCACCACGTTGACGGTGAGCTGGAACTGCAGAAACTTGGAGATGCTGTCGTAGACGTTCCGTCCCCACATCACCGCCTTCACGATGCTGGTGAAGTTGTCGTCTGTTAGGATGATGTCGGAGGCCTCCTTTGCCACATCTGTGCCTGCAATACCCTTAGGGAAGAGCGGGGAGGAAAACAAGTGAGGGGCTGGAAAAGGAGCTCATCTGTATTCGTAACCCATTTCCTGAACTCCAAGAAGCTTCAGAACTCGGCACAAACACCAGAGGGCACAGCAGCCACACGAGTTCCACAGAGTAAACCACCATGTTCTGGCCTTCTCCTCCAGAGGACAGGAAGGGCAATGTGCCGCTGTCGCTCGTGGAAAAGGGCGCCAGGCTAGGGCGCCAGCACCGCGCTCCTGAATCGAGGCTGGAAATCACAGTCACCTTTGATTTTTTGGTCTCCTGTCCCGCCTACTTCTCCATGTTAGAAAGCAATTAGAAGATAGGGGGAAAGTCCTTTCTGTTCTACGCTCCGTGGAGAAAATATCCACCTTAAATCCTTATGTCCCCCACACCTGGAAGTCACTCTACGTTCTTTCCTAGAAGGAGCAGTACAGCGGCATGGTTCAGATATCCTGTCCTTACTCAAAATCCTATTTCCGGGTAACCACTCAGTTCAGTTCAGTTCAGACGCTCAGTTGTGTCCGACTCTTTGCCACTCGAGGTTTGTAAACAGACATACCAGCGGTTGAAAGCAGGGCTTGAGAAACAGTAAACTTTCTAATCTGGTAGTCAAAGCCTTCAACAAGTGAACTGTGGTTCATTTCCCAAACTGCTCTTATATAGGCCTTCTGCTCAAAACCTACTGATGTATTCACAACTCCCTGAATTCTCTCATTCACTTCGAGAGTTCAGCCTTCCACTTACACCCTGTGTCCAAGCCTGGAACATCCTCTTTCCCCTTCCATTTAAATCCTATCTATCCTTAATGGAGTGAAAGTTGCTTAGTCGTGTCCAGCATCTATCCTAAAGGCCCTTGTAAATTAATTAAGCCCTGCTTGCTAAACAAAGCTGTTCCTAACATCCCCAGACCATACTTCTACGCCATGGCTTACAAACCCTAAAACCTACAGAGGAGCTTGTTTGTGAATCTGACCTGCACCATTTGATTATTTGTTCTGTTTACCTGGCAGTATTATTTTCCTATCCAGATTGCAACACATGAATATCTGTTGGATATACTATATAATTCAATTTCCCTTTCAAAAGATTCTCTAATACAGCCACACAATTCTGTACTATGCACTGTTAAAAGAAAGAAGAAAAAAAAGAAAGAAAGAATGTCTTTATATATGTACTACTATGGAATAATCTCCAAGTTAGGTTGTGAAATGAAAAACAGCAAGATGAAAAAAAAAAAAAGAGTATATAGTGTGTATACAGATAAATATAGCGAAGTGTCACTTATTTAAGAGAACAGGATATAAATATAGTACACATTTGATTGTATTTTTAAAGGAGCAAACAGAAGGATAAACCAAAAATCAAAGATGCTATCTGTGGGATTAAGAAGGAAGCAACAGGCTGGAGGTGACAGGAATGGAAGCTAGACTTCTATAAATAGATCTTGTTCTATATATTTTAGTTTAGAATTATGTAACTACTTCATATAGGTATAAAACAACATTAAGTTTAAAATAAGCAATCTCAAAAATGGAACACAACCCAACACATGATATAAATGAAGTGGTATAACCAGTTGATAGCAAACCACACAAAATGAAAAGTTCTAAATGACTTTTTGAAAAACACAGTACTTTGATCCTACATTTGTAGTAGGATATCCCTACAGGATAAAAAGAACTATAAGAAAAATCTTTAACTGTTTTTAGTACAGTAATTGTATTATTATTGCTATCTTGAGACCATTACATATATATTAGGATAAAGCAAATAATAATGTTAATACCCTTGCTGCTGCTGCTGCTAAGTCACTTCAGTCGTGTCCGACTCTGTGTGACCCCATAGACGGCAGCCCACCAGGCTCCCCCATCCCTGGGATTCTCCAGGCAAGAACACTGGAGTGGGTTGCCATTTCCTTCTCCAATGCATGAAAGAGAAAAGTGAAAGTGAAGTCGCTCAGTCTGTCCGACTGTTAGCNCTGTGTGACCCCATAGCCGGCAGCCCACCAGGCTCCCCCATCCCTGGGATTCTCCAGGCAAGAACACTGGAGTGGGTTGCCATTTCCTTCTCCAATGCATGAAAGAGAAAAGTGAAAGTGAAGTCGCTCAGTCTGTCCGACTGTTAGCGACCCCATGGACTGCAGCCCACCAGGCTACTCCGTCCATTGGATTTTCCAGGCAAGAGTACTGGGGTGGGGTGCCATTGCCTTCCCCGGTTAATACCCTTAGATCAATGTAAAATCAGGGAAGTAAAATTAGGAAGTTAGTTCTAGAATTCTAAATTTGAATTGGAAATGCCAATATGAATCCATGAAGCATTCTACCTTTAAAACAAAGAAACACAAAACCAAAAAGTGATATAAAAGACGGATTCCCTAGCTTTGTCCACTGAAAAGTTCTAGAAACAATAATTTACTCAGAAGTAAAGAACATCCTGACATTCAGATTGTTCTCTAAATACCCTTTCTCACTAAAATGAAACAGAACTCCTTTGAAAAGTGGATGATTCTAGATCTAGGACAAGAAATATGCATGACGGATGGGGAACATCTCATCATGCAAGAAACCAAGAATGCTATTACACAGAGAACTGAGGTTATACTCAAAGTGCTTAGCAGTGTGGAAGAGGCTAATGATGGGTCAGTATGAACATCAAAATAATAATATGGGCAATGGATGGAAACATATCACATATATTCAAAATATGAGCTCATAATGATATTTAAAACAAAAGAATATGAGCTCCTAATGATATTTTAAAAAGAATATGAGCTCATAATGATATTTTAAAAAACAGACAATTAACTTTTAGTAGCATCAGTTCAGTTCAGTTCAGTCGCTCAGTTGTGTCTTGAATCGCAGCACTCCGGGCCTCCCTGTCCATCACCAACTCCCAGAGTTCACGTCCATCGAATTGGTGATGCCATCCAGCCATCTCATCCTCTGTTGTCCCCTTCTCCTCCTGCCCCCAATCCCTCCCAGTATCAGAGTCTTTTCCAGTGAGTCAACTCTTCACATGAGGTTCATTGGACAACTTTGGAGGATCCCCCCAAAATCAACTCATTGCTTTGGGAACTGGTAAATAGTGGAGAAAAATCAAGCATTTAACCTATCTTTCACATAGAAGCTGAATCAAAGAGTTGATGAAGGTAATTTTCTTTTTATAGAAGTATTCAAGTTAATAAAGAAAGAAAATCAGAACATTGTCATATTGCAGCCCTTAGTGAAAGATGGGGTGTAGAATCTGACTGCTCACAGAAATACTACTTTATAGGAAATACAAGGGCACTTTAAAGGACATAGGGATATAATCAACAAAATCCATGACGTGGTATATCCTACATAGAAAAACAAACTGTTTCCTTCAAAATTAAATAGCTAGGAAAAAAGATGCAAGGGCTTGTGCAGAAAAGAATTAACACAGCATGGTTGAGACTGCTATCTTGTGGAAGGTCTGTTTGCAAGGTTGGCGCTTGGTTAGCATCTGGTAACTTGGCTCTCAGAATGTGCTCAGTCAAAATTAACTGAAATGATTCACTAATTTTTCTTATTGTGATTCACTAATTTTTCTTATTTTCCATTGAAAATCTGCTTCCTTCTAGGAGTCTGGAATCTTAGCATATGCTGGGTTGACGGTGCTTATATGGCCAACCTTAATAGAACTCTAGGGTGCCAAGTCTCTGATGTGCCTCTCTGGGCAGAAACATCACCTGCATCGCTACATGCATGTAGCAGGTGCTCTTTTGGACCCCCTCACAGCAGGGAGCAATCATAGGAAACCTGCATGTGGATTCCAGACCCTGTCTGTGACTCTGTTTTACTAGATTCTTAGTGTACCAGTGGATTAAATCTTAGCCATGAGTACAGTCAGAGGCCACGTCCCCTGCGCTATTCCAGTGAATCCACAAATGTAAAGGGTGGTCTTGGGAACTCCTGACACATAGGTCCTGTGGGATCAGTGGTTCTCAAAATTTAGGATGCGTGAGAATCACCCAGAGGGCCTGTTCAAACACGGAGTGCTGGGCCCCCACTACGAGGGTTCTGACTCGGTAGATCTGGGGTGAGGCCTGAAAAACCTGCATTTCTGTTGGTTTCCAGGCGGAGGCAGACGAGCGCACTTCAGGAACTACTATTACAGATTTATACATTTAAGAGATATGTCAACCAAACACAGTGTATGGATCTTGTTTGGATTCTGATTTGGACAAATAATTTAGAAAAACAAAAATCTAATGAAGAGAAATGTGAATATGGACTAGATAGCTAATGATAGCAAGGAATCAATGTTGCTGTGAGACAATGGCATATGATTCTTTTAAATATATTTTATTGATACATAGTTCTCTTCCAGAGACACATACTGGATGAAATGATATAACATCTTAGAAATGTTTCGGAGTAATCCAGCTGGAGAAGGGGAAAATGTGTGTGTGGGCCAACACTGGCCCACCCAGCAAGATTTATTCTGGGTAACAGGTACACAGGGATTCAATAAACTACCCTATTTTTGTATGTTCTTGAAATTCCCTAGGATAAAAACTTTTAAAATTTATTTTCTGGGTGAAGAGAGCACCCTAAAGATAGATTTCTTCTTGAATCGCCTTCTACTGCTTAAAAATTACCAACAGTTCAAAATGTATGGGAAGCTTACAATCATTACCTACTTGAATGTGAGAATGTACTTTGCTATCTGAGGGCTTCTAAGTGTCCCTGAGCATTAGAATCAACAAGTGTCCCTATTAAGAAAAACCTAAAGATTTCTGTTTGGGCTCCAAAATCACTGTGGATGGTGACTGTAGCCCCGAAATTAAAAGATGTGTGCTCCTTGAAAGAAAAGCTATGACCAACCTAGACAGTATATTAAAGTGCAGAGACATTACTTGGCCAACAAAGGTCCGTCTAGTCAAGGCTATGGTTTTTCCAGTGGTCATGTATGGATGTGAGACTGGACCACAAAGAAGGCTGAATTTCAAAGAATTAATGCTTTCAAATTGCGGTGCTGGAGAAGACTCTTGAGAGTCCCTTGGACAGCAAGGAGATCGAACAAATCCATCCTAAAGGAAATCAACCCTGAATATTCATTGGAAGGGCTGATGCTGAAGGTGAAGCTTCAATACTTTGGCCACCTGATGCGAAGAGCTGACTCACTGGAAAAGACCGTGATGCTGGGGAAGGCAGCTGAGGGCACGAGGAGAAGGGGACGACAGAGAATGAGATGGTTGGATGGCATCACTGATTCGATGGACAGGAGTCTGAGCAAACTCCATAGGGGTGCAAAGAGTCGTACGTAACTCAGCAGCTGAACAACAACATATGTTCTGGGACCCGGCCCAGATGCTACTGAGTTGAGACAGCTGACTGTCGAACCTTGAAACGTGATTTCAAATGACCTTTCTAAGTGACTCTGATGTTCCTGGCCTCATAAGCAGAGTGATGAACAGTGCTAACTACAGAATAAACACTTTCCATATGGAATGTGAATTTTCTATAGTGTGCCTAGGCAGACAATATTATCATATTCATGGGTAAGTTTCAGTTTGTCTTATTTTCCTGGGTAATGAAATCTCATGATTTCCCTGTCTTCATACTTCATGAGTCCCTCATGATATACATTATTATTGGCCAGGCAGGCAGGTGAGATGGAGTTAGAGAAAAGAGCACAAAGCGGGCTGTGAAGGTCCAGGAAGCAGAAGGGTACCAGAGCCTGTCTGGGCTTCCTTCTGGCACAGGCAGCTTGCAGTCAGACAGAGATGCTATGCTGAGCTGCTTACCATTGCAAAACCAACGTCTGCTTTCTTCAGAGCTGGCCCGTCATTGGTGCCGTCACCGGTGACAGCCACCACCTGTCGCTGGTCCCCGACAGTGCTGTCGATGATGCCTGGGGAGACAGGCACACCACAGTGAGGTCGGGGGCCGCTTTCCCACAAAAGATGCTTTTTCAGTCTTCTTCCTCTCTAATTCCTGTCACTACCTCTCTTCTTATGTTCTTTCCTTCTTTTTCCCTATGCTGGAGGTTTTATAGCATCACCAAATGGCAGTAAATTGTTTCACAGGTAGCAATCTAAGCCGAGAAAGCCTGACCTCATCAGATATCCTGTCCAGTACATCAAGACAGCTATTATGTATGCAGTCGAAAAAGCACTGCATGATTTGAAGGCAGAGACCCAGAGGTTGAACGATAACACTTCCATTTACCCGTTGGGCAATCTGGATAAGTTACGTGTCGTCTCAGCCTCAAACTTTCTTTTTTGTAGAATGGGAAGAGCTTAACCTGTATTGCCTAATTCCCAGTACTATCGACAAACAAGATATGATAATGTTTAAAAACGACTTCATCATATAGCTTATACTTACCAGGTGCTCAGATGTTTGCTAACCTGCGTGTTCTTCCCATGAGCTGGGAAGCTCTCCTAGGCCTCCCTATTCAGGATGGGAGAGTTTCTCTGGCTTCGGTTCTGTATCTGTGCTCGCCCTGGTCTGCCTTCCTCTATCCCAGGCACCTGCTCAGGAGCCGACCTCACCTTTCACCAGCGTGTGCTTGTCGGTGGGGGAAGACCGCGCCAGCACTCGGAGCTTAGGCCAGATCTTGTCCAGCTTTTCCTGCTCTACCTGCAGCAGTAGACACACCTGGGTCAGTGAAGCTCAGAGCAGCAGCCAGGAAAGTCTCCACACGCGCCAAGCTCCTGCGGCAGCTGGTGTCCCAGGGCCCCCCAGGAGCGTGACCCTGGCCTCCAGCGGAGGCGAAGCAGCCAGCTCAGCTCCGAGGGCGGGTTCGCGGATGCTGACCGTTCGGGCCCTGCTTGTCTCCTTTTAGTCCTGGTTCCCTCCCTGGGAGCCAACCCCCGAGTTCTGAGACCCGTGACGGAAGGTGGGATCCTTCACTTTGGCTGAAATAGTGCCTCTGAGGTCTTAGCTTCGATCTCTACTTAGACCAGAAGCTGTGGCCTTCCCACACCCAGATCGTACCCTGTCACCAGCCCAAGCCCCTGCCAGCCACGGGGCAGTGGGGTAGAGGAAAATCAGGGAAAATCATCCCACGACTGGAGAAAATGGGGAGACGTGAAAAGTGAGTCTCAAAGATAGCTTGTGAATGAATACAGTGAGAAGAAAAGACTCCCAATTTTACCGTCTGAGCAGCTTTGGTAAAAGGCACGTCTCACTATGAATAGACTTTAATTTAAAAAATATCTANCAGGGAGCAATCATAGGAAACCTGCATGTGGATTCCAGACCCTGTCTGTGACTCTGTTTTACTAGATTCTTAGTGTACCAGTGGATTAAATCTTAGCCATGAGTACAGTCAGAGGCCACGTCCCCTGCGCTATTCCAGTGAATCCACAAATGTAAAGGGTGGTCTTGGGAACTCCTGACACATAGGTCCTGTGGGATCAGTGGTTCTCAAAATTTAGGATGCGTGAGAATCACCCAGAGGGCCTGTTCAAACACGGAGTGCTGGGCCCCCACTACGAGGGTTCTGACTCGGTAGATCTGGGGTGAGGCCTGAAAAACCTGCATTTCTGTTGGTTTCCAGGCGGAGGCGGACGAGCGCACTTCAGGAACTACTATTACAGATTTATACATTTAAGAGATATGTCAACCAAACACAGTGTATGGATCTTGTTTGGATTCTGATTTGGACAAATAATTTAGAAAAACAAAAATCTAATGAAGAGAAATGTGAATATGGACTAGATAGCTAATGATAGCAAGGAATCAATATTGCTGTGAGACAATGGCATATGATTCTTTTAAATATATTTTATTGATACATAGTTCTCTTCCAGAGACACATACTGGATGAAATGATATAACATCTTAGAAATGTTTCGGAGTAATCCAGCTGGAGAAGGGGAAAATGTGTGTGTGGGCCAACACTGGCCCACCCAGCAAGATTTATTCTGGGTAACAGGTACACAGGGATTCAATAAACTACCCTATTTTTGTATGTTCTTGAAATTCCCTAGGATAAAAACTTTTAAAATTTATTTTCTGGGTGAAGAGAGCACCCTAAAGATAGATTTCTTCTTGAATCGCCTTCTACTGCTTAAAAATTACCAACAGTTCAAAATGTATGGGAAGCTTACAATCATTACCTACTTGAATGTGAGAATGTACTTTGCTATCTGAGGGCTTCTAAGTGTCCCTGAGCATTAGAATCAACAAGTGTCCCTATTAAGAAAAACCTAAAGATTTCTGTTTGGGCTCCAAAATCACTGTGGATGGTGACTGTAGCCCCGAAATTAAAAGATGTGTGCTCCTTGAAAGAAAAGCTATGACCAACCTAGACAGTATATTAAAGTGCAGAGACATTACTTGGCCAACAAAGGTCCGTCTAGTCAAGGCTATGGTTTTTCCAGTGGTCATGTATGGATGTGAGACTGGACCACAAAGAAGGCTGAATTTCAAAGAATTAATGCTTTCAAATTGCGGTGCTGGAGAAGACTCTTGAGAGTCCCTTGGACAGCAAGGAGATCGAACAAATCCATCCTAAAGGAAATCAACCCTGAATATTCACTGGAAGGGCTGATGCTGAAGGTGAAGCTTCAATACTTTGGCCACCTGATGCGAAGAGCTGACTCACTGGAAAAGACCGTGATGCTGGGGAAGGCAGCTGAGGGCACGAGGAGAAGGGGACGACAGAGAATGAGATGGTTGGATGGCATCACTGATTCGATGGACAGGAGTCTGAGCAAACTCCATAGGGGTGCAAAGAGTCGTACGTAACTCAGCAGCTGAACAACAACATATGTTCTGGGACCCGGCCCAGATGCTACTGAGTTGAGACAGCTGACTGTCGAACCTTGAAACGTGATTTCAAATGACCTTTCTAAGTGACTCTGATGTTCCTGGCCTCATAAGCAGAGTGATGAACAGTGCTAACTACAGAATAAACACTTTCCATATGGAATGTGAATTTTCTATAGTGTGCCTAGGCAGACAATATTATCATATTCATGGGTAAGTTTCAGTTTGTCTTATTTTCCTGGGTAATGAAATCTCATGATTTCCCTGTCTTCATACTTCATGAGTCCCTCATGATATACATTATTATTGGCCAGGCAGGCAGGTGAGATGGAGTTAGAGAAAAGAGCACAAAGCGGGCTGTGAAGGTCCAGGAAGCAGAAGGGTACCAGAGCCTGTCTGGGCTTCCTTCTGGCACAGGCAGCTTGCAGTCAGACAGAGATGCTATGCTGAGCTGCTTACCATTGCAAAACCAACGTCTGCTTTCTTCAGAGCTGGCCCGTCATTGGTGCCGTCACCGGTGACAGCCACCACCTGTCGCTGGTCCCCGACAGTGCTGTCGATGATGCCTGGGGAGACAGGCACACCACAGTGAGGTCGGGGGCCGCTTTCCCACAAAAGATGCTTTTTCAGTCTTCTTCCTCTCTAATTCCTGTCACTACCTCTCTTCTTATGTTCTTTCCTTCTTTTTCCCTATGCTGGAGGTTTTATAGCATCACCAAATGGCAGTAAATTGTTTCACAGGTAGCAATCTAAGCCGAGAAAGCCTGACCTCATCGGATATCCTGTCCAGTACATCAAGACAGCTATTATGTATGCAGTCGAAAAAGCACTGCATGATTTGAAGGCAGAGACCCAGAGGTTGAACGATAACACTTCCATTTACCCGTTGGGCAATCTGGATAAGTTACGTGTCGTCTCAGCCTCAAACTTTCTTTTTTGTAGAATGGGAAGAGCTTAACCTGTATTGCCTAATTCCCAGTACTATCGACAAACAAGATATGATAATGTTTAAAAACGACTTCATCATATAGCTTATACTTACCAGGTGCTCAGATGTTTGCTAACCTGCGTGTTCTTCCCATGAGCTGGGAAGCTCTCCTAGGCCTCCCTATTCAGGATGGGAGAGTTTCTCTGGCTTCGGTTCTGTATCTGTGCTCGCCCTGGTCTGCCTTCCTCTATCCCAGGCACCTGCTCAGGAGCCGACCTCACCTTTCACCAGCGTGTGCTTGTCGGTGGGGGAAGACCGCGCCAGCACTCGGAGCTTAGGCCAGATCTTGTCCAGCTTTTCCTGCTCTACCTGCAGCAGTAGACACACCTGGGTCAGTGAAGCTCAGAGCAGCAGCCAGGAAAGTCTCCACACGCGCCAAGCTCCTGCGGCAGCTGGTGTCCCAGGGCCCCCCAGGAGCGTGACCCTGGCCTCCAGCGGAGGCGAAGCAGCCAGCTCAGCTCCGAGGGCGGGTTCGCGGATGCTGACCGTTCGGGCCCTGCTTGTCTCCTTTTAGTCCTGGTTCCCTCCCTGGGAGCCAACCCCCGAGTTCTGAGACCCGTGACGGAAGGTGGGATCCTTCACTTTGGCTGAAATAGTGCCTCTGAGGTCTTAGCTTCGATCTCTACTTAGACCAGAAGCTGTGGCCTTCCCACACCCAGATCGTACCCTGTCACCAGCCCAAGCCCCTGCCAGCCACGGGGCAGTGGGGTAGAGGAAAATCAGGGAAAATCATCCCACGACTGGAGAAAATGGGGAGACGTGAAAAGTGAGTCTCAAAGATAGCTTGTGAATGAATACAGTGAGAAGAAAAGACTCCCAATTTTACCGTCTGAGCAGCTTTGGTAAAAGGCACGTCTCACTATGAATAGACTTTAATTTAAAAAATATCTAGTTTCTCCCACCTGTCCTGCATGCCTTACACGTGCATCAGCCTTCCCCTAATGCAGGAGGCTCTGTTTCCCACCACCTAAAGCTCACCTCGCCCTTCTCGTTTCGGATGAGGCGGTTGAATTCTTTGCCTTCCAAGCACAGAAAGTCGTCCCCGGGTGTCACGATGCCGCACTTGGTGGCGATGGCACGGGCGGTGTTGATGTTGTCCCCTGTCACCATCCTGACAGTGATGCCAGCGCGCTTGCACTTGGCGATAGCTTCTGGCACCTGCGGAGGGTGAAGCAAGCGGAAAGGAGAGGTGGGGGTGGCGAGGCCTGGCCATCGGCTTCTGCTCAGCTGTCCCTCGCTGCGGACAGGAGAGAGGCACCCTGGAAGTAGAGCCAGGCGGCGAAGGCCGGGTCGGGTCAGCTTTGTATTGCCTGGTGCCACCTTACTTCTGGCCTACCCACGAAACCCACAATTGAATTTGCCTTACTGCACCATGAGTTGAGGGCTTCCCAGGGGGCGCCAGTGGTAAAGAACCCGCCTGCCAATGCAGGAGGCATAGGTTTGATCCCTGGGTCGGGAAGATTCCCTGGAAGAGGGCCAGATTCTTCTTGCCTGGAGAATCCCATGGACAGAGGAGCCTGGCGGGCTACAGTCCGTGGGGTCGCAGAGTCATACACAACTGAGGGACTTGGCATGAACGCGTGCCCCACAAGCAAGAGAGATCTGCCTCGGGAGCCAGGTGTAAAAGCTTATTCTCTCACTTAAAGTCTAGATTTCATAGCAGGGAACGCTAGACCTTTTTGAGATTTTACCACTGCCTTCCTTTCCAGCAGAAGTTTTAACTACCTTCCATCCCTGGCACATACTCCAACCACATCAGTTCTTAAAGATTCCCAATTCCATGACACCCCGTCATGCCTTCAAAAGTTGAGAGTAGTGTGGAGCTCCTCTACGTGTGCCTGACAAGATGTGTTGATTGAAGTGACGTAACTAGAGCCAAAGTTGATGTCTCAATTAATTCCATCTCCTCACTATTCTTAAGTGCCAAACTGTTCTTATTAGACCAGTAAAACCTATGCTTCTCACCCCACAGACGGTATGAACCACAGGAAGTGGGATTGCCACTTTATATTAGTTCAGTAAGCTACAGTAGTTCTGTGAAGCAGGAAGCGCAGAAACATCTATCCTGAAAACGAGAAGCAGTTAGGTGACTTGCCTAAGTTTCCTAAGTCACAGCTAGAAACAGCTGGTACCGCAGTTCCCGTGACTCCTGCACGGCTGCTCGTTAGGTCACAGCGGGCCAGTGCGGGGGCCGTGGCCGCTGGAAGACTCCCCTCCATGCTTCCTGGCCCTGTTCCCAAGTCAGAGCCTCACCTCCGGGCGCACAGGGTCCTCGATGCCCACCACCGCGATACAGGTCAGCTCAGTGAGGATCTCGCTCTCATTGTCCCACGGGGGCTCTCCATCATTGAAATCCCGGTAAGCGATGCAGAGAGTCCGCAGCCCCTCACAGGCCATGGGCTCGATGACGGTGCGGACCATCTCGTCTCGGTCCTTATTCTTGAATGGCACGGCCTCCCCCTTTTTGTCCAGGATTCGATTGCACCTGGGAAGGTGCACAGTCAGAACACAGCACCCCACCTCCCGCCCAGTGTGCTTTGACACGTTACAGACACTCTACCCCTCTGCATGACTCCTAAAGACATGACTGTGCGGCCGTAAATCTCTACTCCTCACCCAAAGCTGAGCCCCTGTATCCAGGGTGGGGTGGCTGGTAGGTGGGCAGAGCGTGTCGCTCTCCCCCGTCATCTGCTCCTACTCCTCTGGGGACTCAACGCCAAGAGCCATTCGTGGGTCGCCTGCTCTTTTGAGCTTCTCAACGGTAGAGAGACCTCCTCAACCCCCGGTCTCTAGAGGGCTCAGGGCAGAGGGTGTGGGCAATGGCAAGAGTGTCATCCATGGTGCCGCTGAACCCACGCTGGGGCACTGGTTTTTAGCTACTGGCCCGTATCCACATAGGTCAACTTTTAACGCCCTATGGATCGTCTAGCCACTTTGATTATGCAACTTCCTGTGATCAGAACTGAGCATGAAAAGGAAAAGGAACACAGAACTAACATTTCTCGTGCTTACTATGTGCAAGGCATTTTTCATACACTGAATCATTTAATCAGAGTAACCCTGTGAGATAAGTGGGTATTACCTCTTCCGAATAGGAAATGGAAGCATGGATTGCCTAGGTCTGAATCCTGCCTGGACCACTATCAGCTGTATCACCTCTAGCAAGTTACTGAACTTCGCTACACCTCTGCTCCCTCATCTGTAAAACAGGGATAGTGACAGCATCTGCCTCGAGCTGTGAAGTGTTTAGTATCCAAAGTACATAACCGCACAGCTTGGCCAGAATCAAGCTCAGCTCTTGTCATGACGTCACCACCCGGAAGGAGGGGCCGCTCCCAGACCTCCGCGAGGGGAGGAGCCTGAGGCGGGGGCGGGGCTCACTTGCGCAGGATGATCTCGGAGGCGCCCTTGCTGTACATGCGGTAGCCGCCGCCCGGCTTCTCCACGACCGTGCTCATGGACTTGCGCACCGAGTTGAAGGTGTACACCTTGTAGAGCTTCTCCTCGGGCACCTCGCTGCGCACGGCGTGGTAATCCTGCTTCAGGTCCGAGACGAGGCCCAGCAAGGCGCACTCGGTCTTGTTGCCCACCTGCCGGGGCAGGCCGCCCTCCTTCTCTGGAGGCTGGAAAGAGAGGCACCGCTGGGCTGGCTGGGCGAGGGCCCGGCCGGGGCGGGGGGCGGGGG
>SJYX01016532.1:145364-158319 GCA_006410675.1 Oreotragus oreotragus | reverse complement strand
GTGAAGGGGAGACAGGGAGAGGGCAGGTGAGGACCGTCCGGCCTCGTCCCAGGGCTGCTCCGGGGCCCTACTTGTAGGCAACGGTCCGGGAGAGCCTGGAGAACCTCTGAAAGACAACCTCAGATCTGACAACCTGCGATAAAACTCTGCTCTGGGTATTATAAATTCAAACAGTTATTGATCCCCAAACACCTTCCCATGGCCTGAATATTACCTACTTGTAATCTAAGACACACAGGGTACAGTCTGACATCTTTGGCAGTTTCAGTTACTGCTTTCTTTGAATTTCTTTTCCATAACCTCCTTAAATTCTAACCTAGAAGCTAACACAATTTGGGGTCTTATCTTTTTGGGTCCTCAGCAATTCCCAGCCCCCTTAGGCCAAAGGACCTAGCCCTCTGATAGGGAGGGTGGCACAGGTGTAAGAAACAGAGCTAAAAGGGAAAAGAACCACAGAGCTCTCACCGTATTTGATCTGGGCAATGTCACCCACCACAATCTCAGCCACAGGGAGCTGAATGATGTGCCCATTCCGGATAACGGAGAACTTCTGCTCCTTTTCGATGCGGTTCTGCAGCCCCCGGAATTGCTTCTCCTTGCTCCAGTCATTGAAGGCAGTCACGAGAACAACGATGATCACCGAGAATAAGATGGCTGCACCCTCAATCCAGCCAGCTTCCGCCTCCCCTTCGTCCTCTGGGCTACTGACGGCTAGACCACACTCTAGCCCAGGGAAAGGAGAGAAAAGGGTCACTGAGCGGCCTTCGCTGACATTAAAAATGGGGGCTGTGCTCCCGTAGCTCCCCAGAACAGAAAACCAGGGGAGGAGGAGAACAGAAAACTCGGGTAAGAGAGCTCTCCGGAGGGCAGCAGAGGACGGCAGGACTGGGCGTCATCTCGTCACCAATATAACTACTACGTCTACCCCCAAAAGGCATATGACTAAACAGCATGGAACACGTCAATGAAAACCACAGGCAAGACACATATAGAGGCCTCACGACCCGCAGCACGGCGGCTCCCACTGCTGCTTCCCGTGGCGCCCAGCGTGGGGGACGGGGGACTCTGGGGTGTGTGGCCTTGTTGGTTTAGTGAGGGCAGAGGATTCATAACATTCTGAAGAAGGATTTACTGGGAAAGGCGGGAAGGCCCTGGAATCAGGATGCATTGGAAGAATAGCTTACTAGTTATTTTTCAGAGTCCTTTGGAGAACCCACTCAGATAACGGGGTGGGGGGGCGGGCACACACACAACACTTAAGCTATTAGGTTGGTGCAAAAGTAATTGCAGCTTTTGCATCGTTGAAATTTGCCATTTGCTACTGGAATACGTTCTTATTAAATGTGGTTATGTTATACATCATTTTAATGTGCATTTCTTGCTTTCTGTTTTTTTTTTTTTTTTTGCTAAAGACATTTCTTGCTGTTTATTTTTATACTAAGACTATGGAAATGATGTTAGACAAGAAGGAAATGCGAGTGATTTTCTTTGAGTTCAAAATGGGTCGTAAAGCAGTGGAGACGACTTGCAACCTCAATAACATCTGGTACAGGAACTGCTAATGAACGTGCAGGGCAGTGGTGGTTCAAGAGGGAAATGAGAGCCTCGAGGGTGAGGAACGCAGCGGCCGGCCACCAGAAGCTGACAACAACCAACTGAGGACCATCACTGAAGCCGATCCTCTTACAACGAAACAAGAAGTTGCTGAAGAACTTACGTTGACCGTTCTACGGTCGTTTGGCATGTGAAGCAAACTGGGAAGGTGAAAACCCTTGGTAAGTGGGAGCCTCGTGAGCTGACTGAAAATCAAGAAAATCGTCATTGTGAAGTGTCATCTTCTCTCATTCTACAAAACAACAACGCACCATTTCTCCATCGGATTGGGATGTGCCGCAAAAAGCGGATTGTACACAACTGGCGATGGCCAGCTCACTGGCTGGACTGAGAAGAAGTTCCAAAGCACTTCCCAAAGTCAGACTTGCATCCGAAAAGGGTCACTGTCTGGCGGTCTGCTGCCGTCTGATCCACTGAACTTTTCTGAATCCCAGAGAAAGCATTACATCTGAGAAGTATGCTCAGCAAATCAACGCGATGCACCAGAAACTCCTACGCCTGCAGCTGGCACCGGTCAACAGAAAGGGCCCAATTCTTCTCCACAGCAATACCCGACGGCAGGTCACACAATCAACACTTCAAAAGCTGAACGAATTGGGCTACAGAGTTTTGCCTCATCCACCATATTCACCTGTTCAAAGTTCAAAGCTCAGTCGTGTCCGACTCTTAGTGACCCCAAGGACTGTAGCTTGCCAGGCTCTTCTGTCCATGGAATTCTCCAGGCAAGAATACTGGAGCGGGTTGCCATTTCCTTCTCCAGGGCATCTTCCCGACCCAGGGGTCGAACCCTGGTCCACCGCATTGCAGGAAGACTCTCTACCATCTGAGCCAGCAGGGAAGGCCATATTCACCTGACCTCTCGCCAACTGACTACTTTTTCAAGCATCTCGACAACATTTTGCAGGGAAAATGCTTCCACGACCCTAAGGATGCAGAAAAGTGCTTTCCAAGAGTTTGTCGGATCCGGAAACGTGGATTTTTACACTACAGGAATAAACAAACGTTTTTCATTGGCAAAAATGTGTTCATTGTAATGGTTCCTTTTAAAACTAGTTGTGTTTTAAAATTCATGGTCTGAAACTGCAATTATATTTGCACCAACCTAATAAAATCTGTCAACAAATACTGCGTGCTTCTCAGTGACAGTGGGAAGAACCCAGAAGAGAGGCACGCTTGTTTGTTCAAGGTACTCACGTTCATTTTCTCCCCCCGGGGGGCGGTAGAAGGACAGGACCAGGGAGATGATGGCTGCGATCTCCAGGATGATGAGCGTGACGTCCTGAAGAGCTTCCCACACTAACTCTAAGAAGGTCTTGGGCTTTTTGGGGGGAATCAAGTTCTGTCCAAACACCTGTTTACGTTTCTCTAGATCTGCAGGGTTCCCAGAGAGGCCTGAAAAAGAGAGAGGAGTGGAGTGAGTGAGCAAGAAAAAAGTGGAAGAGCTGAATGACACAGGAAGGCAGCCCTTTAAAAAAGGACCCCTTGCTTCCCAATCTGCCCAAATACGAGATCCAATTAGGGTGACTAACCACCCCCATTTCCCCCAGACTCAGCAGGTGTGAAACGGGGGCAAACCAAGCCAAGCTGGTCACCGGGGCAGCCCACTCCCCTTGGGCTCCAGGGTAAGCTAACCCAGACCTACAACTTCATCTCTTCCTCTCGGGAGTCTGAACCAGGCTTCAGCTCTAAGAGTACATTATAATGTTTCCTGAGACACAGAATTTTCCTCTTATATTAACGTGTAAATGCTGTCCATGATTTAAAAGCAGAGGTGGCTTCTACCTACTGGCTCACACAAAAAGGCCATAAAGAATAAGCCATTTGCTCAAGGTCATGCTGGGAGGCTAGGAGACAGAGCCCAACCAACTGTCCTGATTCCAAGTTCCAGAGGTTTCAGGACATCAACAGGACTGACTTCATGCGACTCCAGCTTCGGGCATCCCCTTTAGGCACACAGAGCCATCCCATTCCGTCATACACAGAGGCACACACACAGACACACGCATCTTTAAGGGGTACTACTGTTCTGCTAAGAACTACGTACTTGGAGATGTACTAAGTGCTACGAGTACTGCTTAGACAAAGCACTAGGAGAAGCACGTCGTTCGGAGTGAATAGAGAGAACAGTGGAGGTGAAAGCGCTGAGTCAGACAGAAGCGCTGACATCAGCGTGCCCTCCACGAACACACGTGAGCTTACATACCTGTGCGAGTGTGCACACAGAGTCCAGGCACGTCCCCAGAGGGGATAAGAAGCAGAATTATTCCCAGAGTCCTGGGCTCTTCTCATGGGCCCAAGATGGGGTTACACTTTAAGGAAAGAGGAGAACGCATATAATTTAAATTAATGCCAGGTGGCATTTATCAAGCTGTTTACACAACTTGATTAGCGAATAGCCTTGGTCTGGCACTGGTTGTTGGCTGTACTGCTTGATGGGTTCCCCACAGGCAGGGTGAGGCAACCTTTGTCTTGAAAAAAGATCAGCAGTGAGGAGGGCTAGAATCAGAGGATGGAAACACTTAACACAGCTTTACCCAGAGGCACGGGACGAGGAGATGCCTGGAAGCTGCAAGGGAAAGGACTACTGATGCCGAGGACCTCACACCTCTTTACACTGAAGGGCTGGTCCGCTGGGGGGAGAGGGACACAGCGGGCAGCAGACTTCTGTCTCCACTGAATAGGACCCAAGGGCCTGACTTTAAACAGCAAAGAAAGAGAGTTGGGTTAGAACTAAGGAAGACATTCAGACAGGGATTTTGAAAATGGGAAAATCTGTACCCAAGGGAGTACTGCTTGCAGGGCCCATTTCTCCACCCTAAAAACAAAAACCATCAGAGGGGTATCGAAATCTACCTGGGCACCCTGCCTGGAGATAAAGCAGGGGTGTGAACTGGCACCCATGATTGCGGAGTGGGGACTGGAGACTGCTTCCTTCCACCTGCTAGCGCTCAGCAGAGAGAAGCAGGAAGCTGGTTCAGGAGGTGGCGCCTGATGCTCTTATCCAGGGCCTCCTGCCTCCTTGGGGCCAAGAGCACGACCCTGGCTAGAGAGCTGAGAGGCACAGCAGAGCTCTGCAGGGGAACGGGTGGGCGGGGGGGTTGGCCGAAGCACTAGAAGCAACACGGGCTGCTTGCCAGAGGCTCCCTGCCCCCACCACTCTGAGAAGTCGGTTCTCAGCAGGCAAGAAGCGCCAGAGCCTGGGAAAGGAGTGTTCCTGGGCAGGGCATCTTGATCCCCAGGCGGGCAGAGGCAGAGTTGCTAGGGAACAGGATCATGCGGGGTGTTTCTCCCAGGGACCTGAGATAACACGTGTGTGCCAACTTGGAACTGCTGGACGGCTAGGCCTGCCCTTGAGAAACAGGAGTCCTGATAACTTGTTAATCTAGCTGGGATGTTTCTTAAGAAAGCAGGATTTATGACGTAGGGGAAGGAGATACTATTCCCTCCATAAGTAGGGCGAGCAGACGACTATGAGGGCAAATCAAGACATCAGATACAGAAGGTCATCACGTGCCAATAGTTCAACGAAGGCCAAAAGGCTAAATGACTCAACACCAGTCTAGCTAAAAGGACTTCCCTGGTGGCTCAGATGCTAAAGAAGCTATCTGCAATGCAGGAGACCTGGGTTCGATCCCTGGGTTGGGAAGAGCCTCTGGAGAAGAGAATGGCAACCCACTCTGGAGAATCGCATGGACAGCCGAGCCTGGCAGGCTGCAGTCCACGGGGTCGCAAAGAGCTGGACACGACTGAGCGACTAACCGAGGTGACCCTGCCCGACTCTGTTCTCATATTAATGCCCCGTAATCATCCTTGACTCCTCTCTCTCTCTCTCATCTACAATACCCATTTAGTCAGAAAATCCATCATCTCTACCTTCGAAATACACCCAGGTCGCCCTCATGTCTCATCTCCCAGTGCTCGCGTGCTGCTTTAAGCCCTGGCCGTCTCTCAGCGGGACACGGCGAGCGTCCCACAGGCCTGCGGCTTCCAGCCTTAGCTTTCTGCCCTCGGTCTCTCCTGGGCCCAGAATGACCTCTTCCAACCCTCCATGGCACTCATCTGCCCTTTTACGCAGGCCCCCCTCGTGAGCACCCAGTTCCCCAACTGTGGAGTGCTACCATTTCTGCCTTATTCACCGAGACCCCGCCAAGCTAGCCTTCCTGCGATTCTCTGTGTGCACCAGACAGGTTTCCATGGCAGGGTCCCTGCACATGCTGTTTTCTTTCTCAGATTTCCTTTCACTAGTTAGGGCCTGTCCTTTCACTTCCTTCAGGTCTTCGGACAAAGGCCCCAACCCCGACCAACGTATTTCACGCGGACGTCTCTGCCCCAGCACATGGGATCCCCTTGGCCTGCTCAACTGTTTCCCTCTACAGGTCTTCTCCTGGAATAGGTTATTTGATGTATTTGTTCTACATTTGTTTATCTCCCTCTACAAGGCCAGGGTTTTTGTCTCTGCTCCCTAGGTCTAAAGCAGTGCCAGACACGTACACAAATTCCTTGAAGGAACTGCATGAGTAATAGGTATTACTGTGAACATTTAAGTGGCGGCAGTTGTGCCAGGCAGACTTGTGTCTTCTCACTGAAGCTGCAAGAGCCTGTGCGACAGCGGCTATTAACCCCATGTCACATACAGGCAAACTGAGGCCTAGACAGGTTTGGTAACTACTTAAGTAAGGACGTGGCAGTCTGTAGCTGCTCCACAAGCAGCAGCTGGATTCCAACTCACTCACACGCAGAGGGGCTGGGGCATGGAGGCAGCTGTGCTCAGCTGAGGCTCATTTTGCTGTGACTAACCTTTCCTACTTTGCCTAGGACTTTCCAGATTTCATCAATGAAGCGACCGTCTCCTGGGACAAGCCCTCAGCTCCAGGCAGACAGGAATGGTTGGCCAGCCTTCTTCATTTACCTCAGGGCGGGCCCACTGGCCGCTTTTCTCTGCACCTCTAGACAGATCAGTCTGTTCCTACTCTTTATTTACAACTGATGTGAATTAGTCCTGTCTTTTTCCTGTCCTCAGGGATGGTGACACCAGGTCTGTCAGAGTCCAACCTATGAATTTTATATTCAATAAAAGTTTCATTATTAGCCTGATTTTGGACCCAAGCAAATGAAACAAGACACTTTATGGAAAACAAAAAGAGGTCAGGCCTTGCTCTTCTTACGTAGATGCTCTCAAAGTCACACATTTACTCCCTCTTTGCATTTTCTCTCACCTCTCTGCTCCACCTTAAGTCACCCTCAGCTCTTAAATAAAAGTCCCCCTAAGAAATCAAATGGCCCCAGGATCCCACAGGCCCTCTGGCAGGGAGGGGCAGTGTGGGGCTGCTAGCGGGTGGCCTTGGGAATCCTCTCTGAGAGGCAGCATCGCACAGGAGAGCCATGTGGATTGGGAGCTCCGCCAACCCCCAATGTGGGGCTTTCCATTCCAATTCTTCCAGCCCCCAAGAGGCTCTCAGGCCTTGATCTCAGCAGCTGTGATTTCACATAAATACTTGCCCAGGCCAGAGGAGGTTTTAGTCCCTTATCCTCACAGCTGCTTCTCAAGTACACTGCTTCCCAAAGCGGGGAAGGAGGACTTGACAGCAAGAGAATGCAGGAAACTGGAAAGGGGCTTCCCCTAGTGATACATCAGGAAAATGAGCAGAAACCGTGTCCGACAAAAAGGCTCACCCAAACCAGGAGTACCTCCAGTCCTCAGCCAGATTTAGCACATGAGCTGGGAAAGGGGACAAGAATGTCGGCCTGGGAAGTCACCGCCCGCACCCCAGGCTGGGGACTCACACGGCCCCTGCCCGGCTGGCGGAGACGGAATGGGCGGCGGTGGAAAATCTGTGTCTGCTCTGAGCCCGTCCGGCCCGGCTTGGGAGGAGGAGCGGCAGCCCAGCCCCTCGTGGCCTGGCTCCAGCGGGAAGGAGGGAAGGGCCGGGCCGGCTTCCCCACAGAGGCCGAGGACTGTCGGCAGAGGGACCCCTTATCAGAGCCAGCCCAGAGAGGGTGCGGCCAGACATCAGGAGGGACTTCCCAGCTGTGTGGGCGATGACACCTTGCCAAGGGGAGAGCAGAATCTTCTGCTGCACAGATAGTACCAGGGAGAGGTTTCCCTGGGTTGCTTAAAAGCCAATCCTATTTGGTTCATGAGAACAGACATCAGCATATCTTTCAAGTCCTACCTTAAAACCCTGGATTAGGGGGTAAAAGAGAAGTGAAAGTGTTGGTCACCCAGTCGTGTCTGACTCTCTGTGACCCCGTGGACTGCAGCCCAGCAGGCTCCTCTGTCCATGGGATTCTCCAGGCAAGAGTACTGGAGTGGGTTGCCATGCCCTTCTCCAGGGGATCCTCCCAACCCAGGGATTGAACCCGGGTCTCCTCCATGGCAGGCAGATTCTTTACTGTCTGAGCCGCCAGGGAAATCAAGAGGGACGAGCAGCTTAAAATCAGCACGAGGACTGCAAGGCTTCAGCCAGTCAACACGAGGACTGCAAGGCTTCAGCCAGCTTCTGTGCTAAGCCACTGCTCTGAGGAGTTAGAGCACTTCCTGCTTCTGCAGCTCCCACTTCTCACACCCGCAGCTTGGAGACGCGCTCTGTGCCTGTGGCCTTCCTGCCCCTAGAGAGAAGGCAGCCTCCCTAAAGTCACAGCAAGAGGTGACGGATTGAGAAGAGAATGGCCCTTTCCTCGCTCGTGATCCCAAAGCCTGCCCTTGGTGGATAGCTTTGTCCGGGGGTGTGTCTTCCTGTCTGGTCCTCTGCTGTGCACCTTTTGTGAACTCTCCCACTCTGGCACAGAGAAGAGAGAGCTGCCCAGAGTGCCCTCCTCTGCTCGGTTGCCCTCTCCCAGGCTGTGTGTTCATCCGCCCCTCTGGTATCACACCCCCGGTGCTCACACCTTGGAGCTAAATAAAAAGAGTGAAAGCCCCACTTCCAAGGGCAGATGCAACATCTGCCTTGGCTGAAGAAGGAATGCTATCTTTTTTTCCCACCCCCAGCTGACATTCAGAGCAAGGCAACCGCAAGGTTGAAAGCAAAACAAAACTTGCAAGAGATTCTGCTGAGCTGCCAAACGAATGGAGCACCAAAGGTCCTAGGCCTGGTGGAAGGGGAGCAAGCGGGGAGGGTTCTGAGGTTCAGAAGACACAGCAACTCTCCCTGCCTCCAGGATTCCCTATCGCCTGCTTGGCAGCATTATGCCAGCTAAGCCAGAAGCCCCACTCCACGCAAGGAGGAGCTGGCTAGGAAAGAATTCAGAGAGCCTGGAGTTGGCCTGGGAAAGCGCAGGCCTGCTGTCATGCACCGTTGGCCTAATTCGGCCCTAGGCGCATAACTCAAACCAGACAAGGAACTCCCAGGGGCAACATGGAATCCCCTGCAGGGCAGGCGGGACTCAGCAAGGGCACTTTTTCTCTCCTGTCTTTCTCAACCATCTACCATCCCGCTGTTGATGCTGCTTCCTATAGGTTTTGTGAAAACCTCCACCCCTCTACCACGTACTAAATATTTCTTTTTTGAAGCTCCTGGACTTGCCTCAGCTATCCTCATAGCAGTGTAGCTGCTCTCTGGCTGTTTGAGCTGGTTTGCTCCCTTCTCCTCTCTCAAAGATAATGAGGTGGATGAAGCTGGAGCCTATTATACAGAGTGAAGTAAGCCAGAAAGAAAAACACCAGTACAGTATACTAACGCATATATATGGAATTTAGAAAGATGGTGATGATAACCCTGTATGTGAGACAGCAAAAGAGACACAGATGTATAGAACAGTCTTTTGGACTCGGTGAGAGAGGGAGAGGGTGGGATGATTTGGGAGAATGGCATTAAAACATGTATAATATCATATAAGAAACGAACCGCCAGTCCAGGTTCGATGCATGATACTGGATGCTTGGGGCTGGTGCACTGGGACGACCCAGAGGGATGGTACGGGGAGGGAGGAGGGAGGAGCGTTCAGGATGGGGAACACGTGTACACCCATGGCGGATTCATGTTGATGTATGGCAAAACCAATACAATATTATAAAGTAATTAACCTCCAATTAAAATAAAGAAAAAAGAAAAAGAAAAAAAGATAGTCTTCTGCTATGAGTCTCTCTCATACCTTAATATATCCACCCAAAGTGTGATGGGCAGAGAGGACCACAGACTGTTCATCTTGGCAGCCATGCCCATGTGACTGGTTTTTAGGGTAATTTACTTGACATCTTCAAGGTGATGGCTACGGGGCAGAGGGCATGAGGAGAGAGGCGGCTTAGCCGTGCTTCCACGCTGAGCTGGATGGACTCCTAAAAGCGGACTGCTCATGAGTCTGAGCAAGCTCTGGGAGCTGGTGATGGACAGGGAGGCCTGGCGGGCTGCAGTCCATGGGGCTGCAAAGCGTCGGACACGACTGAACCACTGAACTGAACTGGCTGAAGAGTGGATGTTCTGCTGCTGCTGCTAAGTCACTTCAGTCGTGTCCGACTCTGTGTGACCCCATAGATGGCAGCCCACCAGGCTCCCCCATCCCTGGGATTCTCCAGGCAAGAATACTGGAGTGGGTTGCCATTTCCTTCTCCAATGCATGAAAGAGAAAAGTGAAAGTGAAGTCGCTCAGTCTGTCCGACTGTTAGCGACCCCATGGACTGCAGCCCACCAGGCTCCTCCGTCCATTGGATTTTCCAGGCAAGAGTACTGGGGTGGGGTGCCATTGCCTTCCCCGGTGGATATTCTGAAACAGACTAATTTTCCATAACAGACGAGTAAACAGACTAGTGACAGGGAGGAAGAGCTCAGAGAAGCCAGTTACCCATCTTCCTCTCACATCCATTCCATCCCACATCCACTTGCCAATTTCTTTATACACCCCCTGGCAACACTAACTTTCTCCGAGGCAGTGGTCTCTAGACAGGAGGCATGCATTCATCTGTTGGAGCATGGGAAAGGCACTAGAACTTTTTGTATTACTTCATCCATTCCTATTTCTTGCAGAGTCTATGATGTAAACGATATTAGTGTTAGAAGTACTAACAGTAACACCGTAGCATGTAGTTGAACATTTACTGTGTAATTGTCTCCCAGATTGACAATGCTACTAGAAGTTTCAATCTGCCGCACTGAGGAAGAGCCCAAACCCAGCACGTCCCAGCTTTTGTTTCTTGCAGAGTCTATGATGTAAACGATATTAGTGTTAGAAGTACTAACAGTAACACCGTAGCATGTAGTTGAACATTTACTGTGTAATTGTCTCCCAGATTGACAATGCTACTAGAAGTTTCAATCTGCCGCACTGAGGAAGAGCCCAAACCCAGCACGTCCCAGCTTTTGAAGAAATAGTTCGTGGTGGGACACGCCGCTGGCCTCAAAAGGCGCGGCAACTGAAGCACAGCAGAGACGCCGCTGAGCCCCGGAAGCCGCAGGGAGGCAGGAAATAGTAACTCAAACCCTACAGGTAATGAACCAAAACTCAAAATCTGGGCTGTCTCAAAGCAGTTTCTTTCCCCTTCCTGCCATTTACTCCCCCAAAGAACCTCAGCTCCCAAAACCTAGTAGCTGCTCAACAATTATGCAAGGCAGAGGTGCTTGCCTCTTATGCCAGGAACGTTTAGGAAGCGGTAGCAACTATCCTAGAGCACAGCCAGGCCAGAGCTTCCCTAGACAGTCACATGACTGAGGAGTCCTGTCTCCACCTCCTAAGCCCACCTGTCCTCCCCTCCAGGTCCCCATAATACCATCAAGGCACTATTGCTGAAATTGACTTAATTTTTGTGTATTCTCTTAGTGCCTGTCAAGCCCTGTGGAAGGAAGAACTGTGCCTGTTGGGTTCACCACTGTGTCCCCGCTACCTGCTGGACACTATCTGTTCACTGTCATCGAAAAGAAATTAGAATCCCTGTGTCCTACGGCCATACCTCAGCTCTGCAGAGGAGAAAAGAAACAGCAGGATGGAGGGGAAAGATGAAATGGGAATTCCCACCTACGTTCTTCTTGATCCAAATTCAATATAAATAGCCTTTTAGCTTTCTGCAGGAAGCCCACAGGTAATTATTCAATGTTTAGTCAAGGCTCCCCTTCTCTGCCCTTTCTGGTCTGGGCCCAGGTCCCCCAAACCCCCTAACTGTTGGCATAGCGCCTCCTCAGAAAACAGCATTCTTTCTCTGAAGAAGGGTAACACAGCTAAGGACCCATGTGGAAAGGTTCTGTGGGGAAGGAGGCGTCATACAACTTTCTCTCTGCACCAAAGAATCTCTCAGATCTGCTCTTCTTCCTGCACACCAAGGCAGACTAAGAAAAAGACTTCTTTCTTTCCCTCAGTTCAGTTCAGTCGCTCAGTCGTGTCCGACTCTCTGCGAACCCATGAACTGCAGCATGTCAGGCCTCCCTGTCCATTACCAACTCCCGGAGTCCACTCAGACTCACGTCCATTGAGTCAGTGATGCCATCCAGCCATCTCATCCTCGGTCGTCCCCTTCTCCTCCTGCCCCCAATCCCTCCCAGAATCAGAGTCTTTTCCAATGAGTCAACTCTTGGCATGAGGTGGCCAAAGTACTGGAGTTTCAGCTTAAGCATCAGTACTTCCAAAGAACACCCAGGACTGATTTCCTTTAGGATGGACTGCTTGGATCTCCTTGCAGTCCAAGGGACTCTCAAGAGTCTTCTCCAACACCACAGTTCAAAAGCATCAATTCTTCAGCTCTCAGCTTTCTCAGTTCAGATTCACACAGGTTCTTCTTGCTCTTGGAAGCCAGGAGAGAGCATGGAAAATTAATCAGAAGATAAAAGGCTACCTTCCAGTGGGTATCATCCGGCTTTTTGAGGACTGGAAAAATCTGGGGGTGGGGATAGAATCAGGAAGCGAGAGCAGTGAAAAGAGAGAGAGAAACCGGAATGAGGAAAGGAGCAAACTGAAAAGACCCTATCAGTGCAAAACGCTCAGGTTTTTCTTACTGATAAACCTCAGGCAACACAACCTCTTCGGGCCTCCCCGACGGCTCTGCATTGCAGAATCTGCCTGCAATGCAGCAGGTGTGCGTTTGATCCCTGGGTCGGGAAGATTCTCTGGAGGAGGAAATGGCAACTCACTCCAGTATTCTTGCCTGAAAAATTCCACAGACAGAGGAGCCTGGTGCGCTACAGTCCATGGGAGGCAGACACAACTGAGCACAGACACACACACACGATGCAACCGCTTACCCAACCAACACAGTCACCTCTGCCTCTCTGCTGAGCCTCGTCTGCTCACTGACCAGTGCCGTGGGGGCTGGGCACCTCCACGTCGTCTCAAGTGTAAGCAACTCAGCCACTGGGGCACCGCCTCTTGTTCCAACTAGTCGTTGGGCTCAAGGAACACAAGCCAATATTAAATGCATGTT